>BQNB010023470.1:27372-54255 GCA_026074375.1 Tanacetum coccineum
TTGTTTTATAACGGGTGTATAACAACGTAATCGAATATCAAATTTGCATTTAAACTATTATAACTGAAAACCTATGAATATCACTTAACCTTTGTGTTGACTTTTTAGCATGTTTTATCTCAGGTAATTAAGCAACTTATGGCATGGGCTCGGAGTGGCACTGGATTTGAAGATGGCTAAATTGTTATCATTCAAACTAATTACATTTTCTTTAGATTTTAGAACCTGTTGCCTATTAATGGCATTTTGTAAAACTCTGATTTAATGAATGATAACTATATTTTCCAAAACGTCTCTTTTGAGTCGTTTTCTATGATTATGAATGTTGTACTATGAAGTAATACCCCAGATTAGCTTTTGATGCTATATGTAAAAATGGGGGTGTTACGCCCTTGACTAATTACTTCGAAAAGTAGCTAAGTGTTAATCAAGGGAAATTAAAGAATCAATAGCTTTAAAAAGCCCCGTTTTGACCCTTTTTAAGTATTTACACTTATTACCACACATATTTTTGTATTTTTCCTTTTTCTCATTTTTTTGTACTTTTCTTTTTAAGCAACTAACATGTTTGACTTTCGTTATTTCATAACTTTAAGGGTCATAGAACAAGACACACTTTAATCCTAAAATGTCCAAAAAGATAAATTCATCGTCCTCGACTTTTCACTAGTCCCAAACCAAGCTTAAAATGAAATTACTGTTAAATATAAGTTAAGATGCTAACACTACTCATATTTGTAACTTGTGAACTTTTTACTCCTGTTAATTATTATATATTAGGTGAATGTGCCATTTTGAATTTCAACCATGGATCAACGTTCTGCAAAATTACTATGCTTTACGTTCCACCCGAGAATAATAAGTTTGAAGGCGAGATCATCCCATGTAGTGACTTTCATCTCGGTACATTCCAACCTTGCAGCTAAGTGACCAGGCTTTTGACACCCCACAGAGACTAGTATCGGGACTCACGGACCTCCGGTTTTAACACCCTTGGATTTCCCGTATATACATAAAATCACAACTTAAAATGAAATAGTCTTAGTTCAAAAGCATATTTAAATTTAAGAAAAAGAGATTTTCCCTATATTTATTAAATCACATATATTACACTTAATATAATTATACATCCTTTAAACGAAGGAAATCCTCGACCTTTTTGAAGGCTGCAACATCGGTTGTGAGCCGGCAAGATGCAGCAAACTTTTATCAGTCTTGGATAATTACTATGTGCCTTATTTAGAAGACTGCAACATCGGTTGTGAGCCGGCAAGATGCAGTAAACTTTTATTAGCCCACAGTTTTTATTATTATTATTATTACCTCATTTTTTAACACTTTATATTACCACGATATAGAGAAAATTTCTTTTTAGAAAATTTAAGTATAAATTTGAACTAAGACTAAATAAATTATTGTTATCGACTATACTTCAAAAATCGTTGATTTAAGTTTAATTTTCGAAAAGAGCACGTATTATTAGTCCGGTTAGAAGCTTATGGGAGAAAAAGCCACAAACTACACTTATGAGCTCTTAAGATTTCTAACTAATCCTTGCTTAGCATCTAACTCATAATTAACTCTATCATTTCTCGTTCTTCGCAAATTTAAAATCTTTAATAAAAAGATCCGCGAATGTTTAGTCAAGTTTATAATGGTTAAGGGACAAAGTTAAGAGCTCAACACGCTCGATCAAGTCAAAATTCATATTTATTCTACACAGCAAGAAAGTCAAACATTGTGACAAAACACTTATTTTATTTTTGAAAATTTTTTAATTTTTTAATTTTTTTGGTATTTTGATGGTAAAAACGGGATTACGTGAAAACAACGACTGCAGGTACAATCAAATCGATAGATCCCCCATACTAGAACTAAACATTGTCCTCAATATTTTAAGAAGGGTCTCTACGTAAATCAAAAGCCGTTTTTAAGTATGCTCAAAGATAAACGTTAGTCGATAAGATTTAGGATATTGGATTCCCATAATCATGCTAAGGATTGAAGCTCGAGTAAATGAAGGACAAAACCACGAACACGGGAGTCTTCAAAAATCCGAGACAATCCTAGACACACAACACAAACCACAAAACACAAGAAAGGAAGAGGCGAACCTCCTCACGTCACACTTATTCATTACTACTATTATTATATCAGGATAAGCATGGGTTGCCACCCACGAAGCGCTTGTTTATTAATAAGTCACTAAGCTTGACTTGTCCCGAATTTAGTTGTCCATGGGGAAGGTTTAGAGATTCGAGACAACCACGGGTGGTATGTCCCCTCCAAAGTAGTGCTTGAGTCTATGACCGTTCACCTTAAAGTTTGGTCCGTCGGTTTGAGATAACTCGACGGTACCATAAGGGAAAACTTGAGCAACGGTGAACTGTCCGGTCCAACGGGTTATAAGTTTACCCAAGAAAATTTTCAATCAAGAATTAAAAAGGACTCGGTCACCAACGTTGAAAACGCGGTTCTTGATTTTGGATTCGTGGATCTTCTTTGTCTTCTCTTTGTAAATCAAAGAGTTCTTGTAGGCTTGATCACGAAGTTCATTTAATTCATTAAGTTGAACTTTTCGGTGATCACCCGCGGACTTAAGGTCAAAGTTTGGTCAAAAATAGCAAAGTTTCAAGGCCCAATAGGCCTTGTGTTTCAAGTCGATAGGAAGATGACAAGCCTTTACCGTACACTAACTTATATGGATGCACTCCGATGGGTGTTTTAAAAAAGCGTACAGAAGGCCCATAAACATCTCTAATACTTTATCGGACCATGAAGCACAATTATTGCCTACGGTCCTTTCCAAGATACGTTTCAAACCATGATTTGAAACCTCCACTTGTCTACTCGTTTGTGGATGATACGCGGTAGAAAGACGGTGAGTAACTCCATACTTAAGCATGACCTTTGCAAATTGGTCATTGCAAAAGTGAGTACCGCGATCACTAATTATAGCACGAGGAGTTCCAAATCGGGCGAAGAGAGATTTCAAAAATTTAACGACAACTCGGGCATCGTTAGTGGGGAGCGCTTTTGCTTCAACCCATTTAGACAAGTAGTCAACGGCCACGAGAATGTACTTATTCCCTCGAGAAGACGGGAAATGCCTATGAATCGATGCCCCATACGTCAAAGATCTCGCATACTTGAATTGCATTTTGGGGCATTTCATCTTTTTGCGAGATTTTGCCTTGACGTTGACAAGCGTCACACCGTGTGACCAAGTCATGGGCATCTCGGTAAATAGTCGGCCAATAAAAACCGGAATCAAAGACTTTTTTAGCGGTGTAGTTGGCACCATGATGTCCCCCGGTGGGTCCATTATGGCAAGCCGTGAGGATATCAACAGCTTCTTGGCCAAAAACACACCGTCTAATCACTTGATCCGCACATATTCTAAACAAGTAGGGATCGTCCCAGAAATAATGCTTAACATCTTTAAAGAATTTTTTCTTTTGTTGGGACGGCATCCCTTTCATAGAAAATCTCGCATGATAGTATTGAATGTCACAAACCATGGGGTACTAGAATCACCATGAAAGGTAACCATACCAAGAGTCTCGAGAGGAAATATTTTGGTAATTTCCTTGTATTCGAGAACATCTTGGTGGGGATTTTCAAGTCTTGATAAGTGGTCGGCCGCGAGATTCTCTGCTCCTTTTTTATCACGAATAATGACATCAAATTCTTGGAGTAGGAGAATCCACCGGAGCAATCTCGATTTAGCATCTTGCTTGGCAAGAAGATATTTGAGAGCCGAGTGGTCTGTATACATTATGGTCTTCGACAAGACTAAATAAGGTCGAAATTTCTCAAAAGCATATACCACGTCTAATAATTCTTTCTCCGTAGTAGTCGTCATGGTCTTACTAGCATGGTGTATAGGCTGAAAATGTTTGGTCTTACGTTGCCCCAAGACTGCACCTACCGCGTAATGACTAGCATCACACATAATTTCAAATGGTAGGTTCCAATCAGGGGCAACTAAAATCGGAGCTTCGGTCAACTTCTTCTTATGTATATTAAACGATTCAATACATTCTTTCAAGAAGATGAAAGGGGTATCTTTTTTAAGAAGATGGGTCATTGGCCGGGCGATTTTAGAAAAATCTTGAATAAATCGACGATAGAACCCGGCGTGACCTAAAAAACTTCGAATGCCTTTAAAGGAAGTTGGATGAGGGAGTTTAGCTATAACATCAACTTTAGCTTTGTCGACCTCAATTCCGGACTTTGAAATCTTATGTCCTAGAACAATGCCTTCTTTTACCATAAAATGGCATTTCTCCCAATTTAGAACTAAATTAGTGTCTTCGCACCGTTTGAGCATTTTGTCTAAATGGGAGAGGCATGAGGAGAAAGAATCCCCGAAGACCAAGAAATCGTCCATAAAGACCTCCATTGTTTCCTCGATCATGTCGTGGAAAATGGCCATCATGCACCTTTGGAACGTGCCCGGAGCATTACATAAGCCGATAGGCATGCATCGGTAGGCAAATGTCCCATAAGGGCAAGTAAAAGTGGTCTTCTCTTGGTCTTGCGAGTCAATTGGAATATGAAAATATCCCGAGAAACCATCTAGAAAATAATAGTATTCGTTTCCCGTGAGTCTTTCAAGCATTTGGTCCATAAACGGTAACATGAAATGATCTTTATGAGTGGAATCATTTAACTTTCAGTATTCAATGCATACACGCCATCCCGTAACTAATCGAGTAGGTATCAACTCATTATCTTCATTTTCAATTACGGTTATACCGCCCTTCTTAGGCACACAATGAATGGGGCTCACCCACGGGCTATCAGAGATAGGGTAAATCAATCCGGCATCAAGGAGTTTGATAACTTCCTTTTTGATAACCTCATGAATTTTTAGGTTCACCTGTCTTTGATGTTGAATTGCCGGTTTAGAGTCATCCTCCATTAATATTTTGTGAGTACAAAATTGAGGGTTAATGCCTTTAATATCGGAATTTTCCAAAGCGATGGGCATGCTATTGTGTGACTTTAAAAAACCTTTAGAAGTCGGACCTACTCATCTTCCTATTTTAAGTTTTTAGCAATATGGACGGTAGTTATCGGTACCCTCCAAAAAAAGCATTACTCAAGATGAGAAGGTAAATCCATGAGAACAACACTGGAGTACAACATAGCAGAATTTTACTGTTTTAATCTTAAGATTAAGATTCTTTTGAGTGGAGAGGAGAGATGGATCATCATTAGTACTGATCACGAGGTAGAAGAAGGTCTCCTCCAATCACAGTTGGCATCATCAATATCCCGTAGAATTTGAATCATTCCTGTAAGACAACATCGATTTCTTTCAAAATGAAGTCACCTCCCTCAAAAGGAGTGAGAGAGGGGAAAGAAGTAGAAAGGATAGGATCTAAAGACGGAGTAGGATTGCCACTCGTAGAACTATCCAAAAATCCGAGCACTTCCTTGAGCATACTCCTCACATGAAACGTCGATGACATTGATTCGATTAATCCACACAACATTATTGTAGGAGTATCTCGAGTATGACCATACTTTAGAAGGTTTAGCTTCATAATCACTTGGAGAGTTAATTCTTCACCGTAAACATCAATCAAAGCACGTTCCGTCCTTAAAAAGTGTCTCCTGAGAATTAAGGGAACCCGAGGATAGACAACATAATCAACGACTACGAAGTCAGCCGAAAAATGGAACTTTCCTACTTTTACAAAGACATCTTCGGCAATACTGGATGGACTAGTAGTCGATCAATCTGCAAGTTCAAGAATCATTTGAGTAGGAGTAAGTTCAGGGAGTGCGAGCTTCTTCCATATGGAAAGAGGCATCAAGTTAATGCTTGCACCAAGATCGGCCAAGGCCAAGCATTCAACGAACTCTGGAAAATCACATGAAATAAGAAACTTGCCGAGGTCTCCAAGTTTTTTGGGTAACTTTTTTAGGATAACCGCCAAACAATTCTCATTTACCGGTGTTTTAGCTAAGTCAAACAATTTTTCCTTTGTTAAATAAAGAGACTATTTAAAATAGAAGCAAATTTCGCTTATGAAGAAAAGCATACCCGTGATAATTGGAGCACAAAATGTAATTCCAAAGATTTGCAACAATTTTCAAAGCAAGATTATCATCATTTTCACGGAGCTTATTGTTTTGATAGGCTCTTGAAGGGTAAGGTATAGAACGTTTAGATCCCAGACTTAATAGATCTTTCTAGCCTGTTTAAGGGGGTAGTCCACTGGATAATTCCAAACTACTACAAGAGAAATACTAATATGAACAAAATAAGTTATGCGGGAAACTTACTTAATATAGCTAAGAAAACAGTGAATAAAACAGAACTTTGATTACGTATATATCTGTTAGGTTACAGATACTAACTATTAATATTTTGTGAAACTTTTGAATGAAACTAATTTCTAGCTAGTCTTTTTCCGTGGACCTGCAGTTTTGTTAGCTTGATTCTCTGATCTCACAGGCTGATAATTCATTGAATCAGTTAAATAATCAAGATCAAACAGCCAATTAGGTCCTTTCCCTGCAACATTTGGTTTATTTTCTAAAAAGGTTATATGCAGGTTTTCTTCAACTCTTTTGGTTTCTAAATTGTATACCCTAAAAGCCTTGCTATTTAGGGAATACCCAACTAAAAACCCTTCATCAGACTTCCCTTCAAACTTGCCCAGATGGTCAATGGTATTCAAGATGGTCACATGGCACCCAAAAGGTCTTATATAGCTTATGATTGGTATTTTACCAGTTATAAGTTCATAAGGTGTCTTGTTTTGAGGCTTGGTCACTAATACCCTATTAAGGACATAACAAGCAGTATTAACTGCTTCAGCCCAAAAAGTGTTAGGTAAAAATGAATCTGCTAGCATTGTTCTAGCAGCCTCAATAAGGGTCCTGTTCTTTCTCTCAGCAACTCCATTTTGTTGTAGAGTTCTAGCATTACTGTATTCCCTCTTGATCCCTTTTGACCCACATAATTCAATAATGTCCCTGTTCTTGAATTCTGTACCATTATCACATCTAATAGTTTTAACTTTTTGATTTAATTGGTTCTCAATTTGTCTTATAAAGTCCTTAAGGATTCCACTAGTTTCATCCTTAGTTCTTAAGAATAACACCCAACTAAACCTGCTAAAATCATCAGTGATAACCAGGCAATAAGTCTTATGGTTTATGCTCCTTACAGATGTGGGTACAAATAAGTCCATATGTAAAAGCTGTAAGGGCTGACTAATAAAGCTCACCGATTTGCCCTTACAGGAGGCCTTGTGTTGCTTTCCTTTCTGACAAGCAACACAGGTGTGGTCATTTTGAAAAATCTTTGAAGGTAAACCTCTTACAAGGTTTCCCTTCACAAGTTTGTTTAAGTTTTTAAAGTTAACATGACCCAACCTCCTATGCCATTTGTTAGATTCATCAATTGTGGCCTTTGCAATCAAACAAGCTAAACCTCCAGAAGGAACAATGTTCTCTATGTTGAAACTGTACATATTGTTTTGTCTAGGGATTCTAAGTAATACTTGCTTTTCATCAGGAAACTTAAAGTCAGAAGACAACACAAGACATTCAGTGTCAGTGAAGAGAACCTTGTTCTTCTTGTCACACATCTGTGACACAGAAAAGAGATTGAAATGCTGTAGTTCTTTCACAAAGCACACATCCTCAAAATCTAACTTCCCTGTTTTTATTTTACCTTTACCAGTTATGTAACCTTTACTACCTCCAAAAGCACCAGGGCCACCATTATAGTCTTGATATTTAGCAAGGTAGGCCTTGTTTCTAGTCATGTGCCTGGGACATCCACTATCAACAATCCCTTTGTTCTTTAAAGCTCTTTGTGGATTATCCTGCACATTAAATAAGAGAGATTAGTTTCTCTTAGGGACCCAAGCCATTATGGGCTTGGGTCTGCCTAGTAGATCTTCAGAAGTAACACATTTTCTAGAATTTGATCCACCATTGTATTTGGAGACTTTGTTCCAGTAATGTCTTTTAGGTATCTAATTACAACCTGCTGAGGGCTTAACAGCAGTTTCCTTTATCCCCCTAATAGCACTAACTACTTTGACCCCAGCAGTATTAACTGTATGATTTGAAAAATTAGTTCTTGGTGTTGTTGTTCTAATAAATGGCCTTCTGATAGGTGAATGAGACTTATAAAAATTATTTCTTGGTCTGTTTTCATTTACAATGGGTCTTGCAGTATTAGCTTTCCTAGCAGTACTAGTTGTTGCTGCTTGACTGAGAGATTTGTATTGCAGTATAATGGAATTATGCAGTTTAGTTAGTAATGTTTTGGGAAACAAATTTGTTTTGTTGAGATTCAATTCTTTGCACATGTTTACATGGTTCTATTTCTCCCCGTGGGACCAGTTCCCTTACCTTTCTTTTGTTCCATTCAACCTGTTTAGCCATTTCTTTTCTATGAAAATCTCAATCTTAATAAGATGACTAAAACTGCCACATACAAAACATGCCTTTTTAGTAAACTTGTATCCCAAACCCAACCTTTTGGACATTAAACCATTCCAGTCTCTCTTGTCCGCTTTAGGACTTGGACTATATGTGTTTTGTTCTTTAACAGTTTCCCTAGGAGTTTTTAACATGGCTTACAGTATTAACCAAAAGCAAAAACTAGGTTTTTCCTGTTCGTTGAAGGTTGAATCACATATTCATCATCACTGTCTGACTCATACTCCTCAATGATAGGAGCATCAGACCAAACTTTAGGTTGACTAACAACTTTGGGTTCAACTACAACTGGTTCAGGCACAGATTCAAGTGTTTCTACACTAGAATTGGACTCACAAGAGTCAAAATTACTGGTTTGAGTATCAGATTCACTAGTTTTAGACTGTTTTGGACCATATGTGAACATAGAATCATCTACTTCTCTATCAGGTCCTGGAGGCATGTAATTTCCTGTCATTAGAGGGGGAACTGCATGCATGCCTTCAACATTTGCAAATCTATCATGCACAGGACTATCTTCTACATCACTTGACCTACTGTCAAATACACTTTGAAAAACTTCATTTTCATAACTTAAGACACCTTCATGTACTTGATTTCCATACCCAAGCCCAGATTTGTCCTTAGCACTCATCTGACTATTTAGCAGTTTACTAAGACCTTTAGAAGAACTTTGAAAATTCTCAAGTTTGGTTTTTAATTCTTCTTTTTCTTTTACAGCTTCTGCTAATAGTTTCTTATGATATGTGAGCACATCAGTTTTATCATCTAAATCAATTTTCATAAATCTAATCTTTTCCTCATACCAAAGTTGATTTTTCTGATGAGCAACTAATTGAGCCTCTACCTTTGCTAAAGCTTGAGTATAGGCTTGAATTTCTATACTAGCATCACCAAGTTGTTCTCTTTGTTCATCATATAATTTTTTAAGTTTAGCATATGATTCCACACATTCTTTTGAACAAGATGTTACCTTAGTGTCTGAGCCTGAATTGCTGTAAGCCATCAAAGCAAAGTTCTCTTGCTCATCCTCTACATGACCAGTCCAATCAACACCTTCTCCATCAAGAGTTACCAAAGCTTTAGGTTCCTCCTATTTTCCAGGTCTCCTCCTATTGTCTTTTGCTCTATATCCAGTGTTCCCTGCATCTCTCCTTCTGCTTTCTTGATTTCCTTTTGATCTGCATTCTCTAGCAAAGTGCCCTGTTTTATGGCAATTGAATCACTAACTTGGTCTTATCTTTAACCAACTGTTCTTGGCATTATAAACTGCAAACCTTCTACTGTCTTTTGTATTATTCTTCTTCAATCTTATTGAATTCCTTGGATACTTTCTTTTTCAAGTCCATCTCTTCTAAATCAAACTCATCAAGCTGCTCCAGATCCTCATGATCCAATTGTGGACCACTAGATTGATTAGCAAAGAAAGAGTACATGAGTTCATCAGTGTATGATGAAGAGTTTTCCCTTTGTGAGTTGTAGCCAGAAGAAGTAGAAACACCATAAGCAGTACTAACATCATTAGTACTGCTAGTGCTTTCAGAAGAAACAAAGGCGACATTCTGTGCACTAGAAGATGATCCAGTAGAGCCTTTAACATCAGACTCAAAGACTCTAAGATTGTTATAGAGATCATCAAAACTAAGACTGTCCACTCCTGGTTTAGCCCTCATGTCTAGGATTATTGGGACCAGGAAGAGGTATGACCTAAGGAACTTTGTTTGGCATCTTCCAGTGGAGGACACTGCACCATGAATTTCAAGTTGACTCAGAAGACTCTGAAACCTATCATAACCTTTGTGTAGTCCTTCTGAGTTGGATACAGAAAAGCCTTCAAACTGTTGCTTTAAAATGTACTTTTGCATCTTCTTGATTACATTCACGTCGCTCTACAAAATCTGGATTTGATAGCATCCCACATCTCTTTAGCATCAGTCATATTGTGAAATTTTGCTAAATGATCTTCTGGTAAAGCCATAAGCAAGGTGGTCCTTGCCTTTCTTTCTCTTTCTCTAGCTAAAATTTCTTCAGCAGTTTTAGGAGGCAGTGCCTTTATTACTCCATTTGTATCTGTTGAGACACTTACATGACCATTTCCTTTTTGTATGACTTCCCATATATGATAGTCTGTATGGCTCAAGTAATGTGTCCATGTCATGGCCCAAAATTGTTCATACTCACCTTTCTTAGATATAGGGAGTTTAATGGTTGATACAGTGTGTCTTATATCTTTCTGGGGCTTGTGGTGTTGTGTTGTGGTGGTGGTGTGTGGTGGTGGATTTTCTTAGCTGATCCTGTTATTGAATAGATCATAAAGGTAAAGGTTTATAACTGATGTGTTTTGGTTCTTCTTACTCAGAGTTTCTCTACAAGCTCTGATACCACTTTTAGATCCCAGACTTAATAGATCTTTTTAGCCTGTTAAGGGTGGTAGCCAATATGGATAGATCCAAACTAACTACAAGAGAAACAATGGCTATAAAACAATATTAAGCTATGCGGAAACTTACTTCTTATTGCTAGAAGAAACAATGAATAAAACAGAACTTTTTGATTCTATTAATCTGCTGTAGGTTACAGATTACTAACTATTTATTGTGAAACTTGTATTATCTATACTAGTCCGTGTGGTCTCTTTTATACACCAAGAAACAATAATGAGCTTACAAAACGCGTTAAGTGATCATGCATATCTATCCCTAATATATCTCATGCATATCACTTAAGCAATACTAATCATTCTATACTAACAGTACTAATACAAAGCTAGCAGTACTAAGTGACTATCTTTTAGTACTGGCAGTACTAACTTTAACCAGCAATACTAATACTACAATTGGCAGTACTAAAGACTTAGTTTATATTCTTAAATCTTCAATAGCAGCACTAAGTCCTTTCAGCAGTATAAACTTGTAGAAGCTCTTTAATTCCCAACAATTAGTAAAAACATAAATCTACCAACTACGGGAGAGATGAGTGAAGGACAATTATTAATTTCATTAAAAGGCACCATTAATTAGCATTAGTGATCTTTTATGTCGATCTAGGACAAGTTACTCAACTTTTTGACTGGATACCTCAAAGAACGATTGTCTTTGTTTCTATCTCACATGGTACTATTCGTAACATGGTTACTAATTTTTTTTGCTGTTTAGCGTTTTGCTAATGCGGGTTGCTGTGATGCAGGGATTGCTGTCGCAAGTTGTTTATGGGTTGCTGATGCCGATGTGGCTGATTTTGATTGGTATTTTCACAGCGATCCACACCCTCATCCGCTATAATTATACTAAATAATGAATTCGACACTATATGACCATGTGTTTGGATTTGCTTATATTCAGTTAATCAGTACGTCAAAAAAGTATCAGATGGCGTATTCCTTTTATATAAATTATACATTGTTTAAATTTTATTATGATGCTGTTTTTATAGTTTTTTTAGATTAAGGGGGTAGATCTACAGTTCGTCTTTCATGCAATATTTGCATAGGTATAAAAAAGCCCTTTTAGACGAGAATTTAATACTTTTGAACAAATTGAGATTCCACTTTGACTTTTATTCCACTTATCTTTAGTGCATTAAAATTTAAAAGGTTTGTTTCATATATATTTTTAAAAATTATATATTAGGCGTCCATCTATCCTGGATTATATCTGTCTCAGTGTGCATTAAAAAAAGTAAATAGTAATACGCTTCTGACTTTGGGTGGAAGATATATTAGCTTCTGAACATGAGGAGCCTTTATCTGTTCCTATGGAGGCATTAAAGAGCTTAACACATATGTTGGTAACCCAATATCACTTTCACTTCACCATTTGAACAAGAAATAAAGATAAGAAGAATTTTAGAGAGAAGTTAGAGAGAGAAATAAAGAGAGAAGATGAGAATGGTTGATTAACTTGCAAAGATTACAAATGAGACCAACACCCTCTCCATCCTTGGAGAGGGGTATTTATAGTTAAAACCAAGAGGCTTTCATGCCTTGGTGTTTCTACGGGCCGGACTTGGGATTACTTGGGCTTTCGCCCGATACACATGACTGATTAGATTACATAAAGAGCCCGTTTACCCGTCTAGCCTATTACAACGTATAATTAATTAATGACCGAGACCTAATATAATTAATGAACGAACTTCCTTGTTCGACTCAATATTTTGAGGCTAATAATCTCCCCCGAAGTGAGTTCATTGTGACACTCTATCATGAGATCAATGAGATTGCTTTTGTTGTTGAGCTCTTGTGATCTTTGTCTCTGTCTATGTTGTAGGATTGTTCCTTCATGCTTTGTGATCTTTGATCTTTAGCCTTTGTCATTGTCTTTTGACTTTTGTCTTTTTTTTTTTTTCATCCGAGATCTTTAAAATCTTTATACCTTCCGTCATGATCGTATTCTGGCACCTTAAGAGCTTGTATCTGACAACATGCATCTTACTTAGCTCATCTTGAAAGCTTGCTAACAATCTCCCTTGATAGACTTGATATCTTTGAAGGAAGATATTGTATATCAGAGTTTGTTGCAGAAGTCTTTGTCTTTAATCATTGAAGCTTCAATGATTATTAATCCTTGATGCTTATTTTATGTACTTTGATTGTTTGAGCATGAGCTTGTGGTAATGAATCCGACTCCTGAGCTGGGAATGATCGGCATCACCATCTCCATATTATGTTATCCTGAAATAAATAGTTAGCAATGAAGTAGTGTGGACGATAATATGGCTTTGTTTGTCATCCGGATTATTGGTTAGATTAACATCCGGTTTTATAGGACCGTTTACAGTTATAATTATAATGTACCTGTGATCAGGTAGATTCAAAGAATCTCCTTAGCAGGGTTTTCCAACTCAAAGCGTATAGGGTCTTTTAAACACAGGATGTATTAGATTTACCATGCTTGCTTTTCTCATTACCGGAACGTCATCAAAGCTATGAAAAACACGGTAGAGTGGTGATCAGATAGTTACTATCTTTCTGATTAAGCAATCAATTCATTTCCTGGAAAGTTGATTAACATTGAATCGCACCATCGTTTTCTTTCCAGTTGACACAAGTTTGATTCATATAGAATCTCATTATAGTCACCTACAAGAGCTTGTTTTGATGTTGGCGCAAGAAAAGGTTTCATCTTCATTGTGAGTAATAAGTATCACTCGGAATGTTCTGCACAATCATAGATATGCGTAGGTCTCTTGTTTAACAGTTGTGAACTTATTGGTGTTCAACAAGGCTGTTAGAAATGGAATGTGGTCCTTATGAGATTTATTATAGATCTATTGGCTCTAGACTCGGATTTTAGTGCATTTGTGTTTTAGAAATGGAGGCTGGAGCAGACTGCCACCTATTCAATATCAACTAACTCAGAGTGAGAAAGTCAATAGAAGTGGTGTGTATCTCCGTGACAAAAGAGAAGAGTTTTCTTTTGAGAGAAACCCGAAGGGTCTGGGAAGGGTTGTGCATTGCATCACTGGGTCCATGATGTGTCTCATGTCAGCAATCAACATTGTGATTCTGACAGCATATGTATTGACCCAGTTTCTGCCTAAGTTGTGTGGAGGGCTTCTTTCTTTTCACCCTTTATCCATACATTTCTTTTTAATTCTTCAACCCCTTCAATGCTTACCAAGACGTCATTACTAACACCTTGTTGTGATTGTTCTAGTGTTAGCTCAATCTTAGTCGGTATTCTTCCCTTATACACTGTAGGTCCTTATTAACAGGATCTGAATGAGCCTTGAACGACTTATAGTCCTTTGAATAAATCCAAAGATACTATAAGAGACAATGACTGTGAATATAAATATTGACGCGGAATATCATATCTATACCAAGTACGAACACTGAACAATACTAAAATTGCTATTACTATTACTGTTTGATTGGAATACTCAATCATACTCATGTGTTTTTCAATACTATTCTATGTTCCTTTTATAGGCTTAAGGAAACCCTATAAGCGTTTTGTTTTAAGAGATTAATACTTATCTTCTTCCTAAATCAACGCTATAAGATATCTATTACTAAAATTATAACAGACTTAACTGTCTGACCCCAAGCAGTATTAACTTTAATATGCCAGACTTAAGTTAATGCTGGCCAGACTTATTAACTTGCTCTACCAGATTAACTTCTATACTAACAGTACTAAATATTTCCAGGCCTATCAGTACTAAACTATTATTAACAGACTTAACTTTAATACCTAATCAGTATTAAGTCTGTGTACTATATTTCCTATCAATCCTCCCTTACTGATCTTTTCATTCATGAAACTTCAAGTTTTTTGTAACTTGGCTTCACTTGGGCTTGTAGATGGATTAGTCTGAACTTTGTTTCAAAATAATATGTCTTTAAGTTTCAAATCTTGACAGCAAACTAGTCTTCAGGCTCTTCATCAATTCCATTGTATATCAGCAACATTGGACAGTTTGTACATCATTCATAAAGTTTATCAGTCTTATTCTCATTACTTCCAGGTCTGTGTTAACTTCTGTGAGAGGTTGAATCATCGAAAATTTTAACATGGGTTTTTATGTCTCTTTACAGTTAGCCTTTAACTCTGGTGTAGTCCGTTATTGGCCCACCAGAAGGTGTATTCATGGTCAACTGGAAAACCATTTAACTCTCAATACTTGAATCATTGGTGAGTTGAATTAACCCATATGGTTTTTGGCAAACCATTACAGCCATCAACGGGATTTGATATTGCTTTACCTGTAGGCCGTTTTGCTCAGGGTAGTCAATGCCTTTGCACCTAGGATAAAGGTAAATTCATGGTGGATTAGTTAATCCATGTCAACTCTTTGTTCATTAAAAACTTGGTGAGTTGATATACCATCCCACTTTTGGTAAATTGACAACCATTCTAATTTGGATTTGCAATTGTCTTTACCATAGCCATAATCTTATGGACTAGTTATGGTTTTTCCACTGCCTTTACCACAAGCCATAAACTTGTGGGCTAGCCAACTCTTCACTTTAACAGATATGGTGAGTTGAAAACCATACAACTTATTTGCAAGTTGTCAACCATAGAACGGATTTGAGAGGTCTTTACCAAGAGCCGTTTGCTCTTGGACTAGCCAGTCCTTATGTTGGTTAGACATGGTGAACTGATAACCATTTGTTGTGTTAGTGCATAGCACCTTCACCAAGTGTTATCCTTCTCATCTTCTATCCTAGGTTTTTAAACCTTACAAACTTCACTACTTTCTAATTCCAGCTTGTTTTTCCATCATTTTCAACAATCTATAACAATCCTCATTCATCTTTCCATCCAAAAGCTTCATTTTCAACATAGTTTGACATACCTCAGCAGATAAAGGATACTTTCTATCAGACAACATGTAAACATCCATAGACTCTAAGTTCAAACAATGTACCCTACAAGTATCATAGTATCTCCAACTTATAATCTTTTGCTGTCCTATCTCACTCCATATAGAATCTGTGCTAAGAGGTTCTTCAAACATAATTCTTAAACATTTCCAAAATCCCTTTTCTAACTTATCCTCTGGCCCATCCATTCCATATCTATTCATCACAATCCTATACAGCTCAGTAAGGTCACATACTCCTAGATATAGATTTCTCATGTCACAAAATTAATATATACTATATCTGTTCCATCTTCCCTAACAATTTGATATACTCCTTTTTCTCCTTGCTTAATAATCTTATAGGTAGCTACACTAGGTGTTTTCATTGCTACAGGAACAGGATTAATAGGAGTTTCAGTACCTGTGACAGTTTCTTCTTGCTCACCAACCTTATCTGAATCTTCAGAGTCATTCTTATCCACACTTGTATGCATTCCTTTCCTAGCTATCTGTTTTCTTCTCTTTCCAGACTTCTTTGTTGGTTCATCATCCTTTGCTTCATCATCTTTATCTTCTTTCAGTCTCTTTGGAGTCTTAGTCTGAAGCTCTTCACCAAATCTTTTCAAACTGTCTTTAGTAGCTTCAAAACTTATTGGAGCAAAGGACTCAACCTGTTTCACAAGCTTGTCAAACTCTTTCTTGACTTCTTCAAAACTCAATTTCCTCAGCTGATTTAACTTCCATGTCCCTTGATTCTTCAAGTAGTTCATCATATAAGTCTTCAGCTGTGATTGGGTCATGGGCTTGTTCCTTTTAGCTTTGGCTCTTTCTTCAGCAAAAAACTTCTTTCTTTGATTCACAAGATCCACCATTCTCTTTGCAAAATCTTCTCCTTGAAGTTCACTTCCAAGCATGCTCTTTGACAACTCTGCATTAGCTTCAAGCTTTGCTCTAATCAAATCCCATCTTCTTTGTTAATGCTGAGCTCAAATTGTACTTGAGCTTTTCTTTTTTCTTGGTTGTCAGGTCAACTCTTCTTCTTCTGCAATTCTTTGTGCTAGGAGAGCATCCAAATGTATTTGCTTAGCCTCCTCTTCTTTTTGTAAGGAATCCAATCTTATTGCTTCTGCAAGGCTAGCTTCTTCTTGTAAAATTTGTTCCTTTGACTTCTTTGGAGTTTCTTCACTGAGCATAGGAGCTTTCCCTTCTCTTTGTCCCTTATCTTCACCAACAGTACTAGCTTGCTCAATACCAGTATTAAGTTTAATACTGCCAGTATTAATTTCACTGACAGTATTAACTTCCTCACCAGCAGTATTAACCTCACCAGCAGTATTGACCTGTTCAGCAACATCATCAACCTCTTCTTGAAAGTCCAAGCTTGAGACTACTTTCTTACCTTTAGTCTCTTTTCTTCTCTTGTATCTCCTTCCCTTGTCAATGGACCTGGTTTTAAAGATCTGCAACCTTTGAGGGAGAGTTTGGCTGCTTCAAGAGTGTTTGGACTTATTTCTTCCACTTGTTCCTCCCCTGAAGTGGTTACCTTTGTTGTAGGAGGAGTAACCAGTCCTTGTACTGAAGAATCTTGAGGATCATCTGCTCTTTTCCTCCCTTGAGCCTCAGGTTCTTCTTCCTCTGAATCTGTCATAACCAAATTCCTCCTTTCATAAACCCTTCCAACTTCTTCAACCTTCTTGAATAGCTTCAACCCCCCCCCCTCTATTGCATTTCCCATGTTAGCTTGGTTTGTTGAGATCCATTTTAGGCTATCAATTCTTGAAATCAACTTGGGAACTGTTTGAAGCAAATCATCCATAGGCATGTGACTTGGAGCCTGTTCTTGTGAGGGTGAGAAGTGATGGTGGATAGGAGATTGCTCCTCATAGATGGGCTCATCTGTTGTAGGTTCAGTCTCAGGTGGTGGTGGTGGTGATGTAGGTGTAGGAATAGGTGGTGGTATTGGTGTTGGGATAGGTGGTGGTGTTGGTGTTGGAATAGGTGGTGGTGTTGGTGTTGGGATAGGTGGTGGTGTTGGTGTTGGGATAGGTGGTGGTGTTGGTGTTGGGATAGGTGGTGATGAGGAGGGTTGGGATGGAGCCACAGCAGCATGTTCTTGTCCTGCATTAGGAGTAAGTAGATAAGTACATAGAGGCAATAAGTCTTGGTGCCCCTCTACTAACACCCCTTTTCGTATTCCCAAGATCTTTTTGGTCAGGGCTCAAGCTAGATAAAGGGTTTTGTTTTCTGTGTTGAATATTCACAATCATTTTGCAAAAAACGGGGGGATTATCATAAAAACTTTTGTCTTACTCTTCAAATGGCCACATACCATCAAATAGCTTTTAGAAAAGTTTTTAAACTCTCAGAGGCTAACAATCATAAGCAGTAGCAATATTGCTACCAATTAATCTCCATGTTCCACCACTTTAGAAGCTTTTTCAGTGTTAAAATCTGGTGGACAAAAACGCCATTGGGGTGTGAAGGAACCTTTTCCAAAAGGTAATGGTCTCCATCTTGTAGGATACCAATTTGCCCCGATACCTCAAAAAGGTCAGCATTTGCAACATTGTTATTCCTGTGGTGTCATCTAATTAAAGTGAATCCCCTAATGACGCCTCAGAGATTGTGTTTCTTTATGGTGTCAATTGTTGCTCTAAATTTTATAGAGGACCCATCTGGTGTTTAGAAGTGGTGATAGCACTCTGCCTAATTTTTACTAGAGAATCATTAGATTAGAGTGATTAGCAGTTAAAGCATACCTGAGGTATGAACCTCGAAAAAGAAAGTCCACTATCTCAGCAATCCCGGTACTTTGTCAGGTTTGCGCAAGAACCCACTTGATATTGTGTTTGTCACAATACTTTTAATTGAGCATGTGACTGATCGGTATTGAGTACTTGGGTTTTGATGCGAGTGAAATTGTAGATGCTGGTAACAGAACTCTTGACTATTTTGTTATTAAGAAAAAATTTTTACTTTGCAAAAGAAAAGATAGCAATAAAAAGATAAGTATGAAAGAGAAATCAAACTTTATCTATACATAGCTACTCTGTTGTGCGACTATTGCGTCGTAAAAATCTCTAACAGTAACATTTAAAACGTGATAAAACAGAAAAAGTCAATTTTCCCGCAACCATTATTAACAATAAACTACCAGTATTAACAATTTACACTACCAGACTTAATTTGGTCAAACAGAATTAATTTAGAGTAAACCCGAATTAATTCTTTTTCAACCATAATTAACACACTCCTCCTTTGCATCCAAGCTATGCCTGCAAAAATGTGACTAAAAAAAAAAAAAAAACATATTGCAAAAAAAAATCTGTATAGACAGAATTAAGGAAAAACTAACTACCCGAATTAACTCTATTACAACAGTATTAATCCTAACAGTTTTATTATGACACAACTACAAGTATTAAACCTGCCAGTAATACATATTACTTAGATACCAGGAATTAACAAAAATAATACCATCTAAGCCTCCCCTTAAATGTTGCTAAGGGTTGATATACCAGGCTAACACCAAGTAATTAAACCGTGGTCCATCAAATGGTTTGGTCAACAAGTCAGTACATTTAAGTCTGTGTGAAATTTTTCTCCCACACTTATTGAGCTTCTTCTCATAACAATCTCTGATGAAGAAAACACCACAACAAACAACCCAAAAAAAAACTGGTGACGAAATCTCAATGTGTTTGGTCTTTAGAATGATTAGGCTGGGTTCTTCACAATGCAGATTTGCTTTTCTATTTATCAATGTGGAATTTTGGTATTCTTGATAGGTTGTAACATAGTCAACAATTGATTTTGAACCACAACACTTGTCCACAGCAATTTGCAGCAAGTACATATTCAGCTTCAGTTGTTGAAGTGGCTACAATATCTGTATTCTTACTTGCCATGAGATAAGTCTTTGACAAGAAATTAAAACACCTTGTTGTGGATTTCTGTCAAGGTTTGGAACCACCATTAGTTCACATCAGAGAATGCTTCCAAATCAAGGTGATTCCTAGGATACCATAAGCCAAGTTTGGTTTGCCCTTTGAGTTACTGTGAAGATCCTCTTGGACAACATTGAGAGAGAAGTCTTTTGGAGTTACCTGAAAACGTGAACAAACACATACTGCATACATAATATCAAGGTCTAGATGCATGGTTAAGTACTTGAGGGTGAAACCTATCATAGATCTGTACAAGGTGAATCTACATCAAAAGGCTTCTAATCCTTTGTCAAAGGCAACTTGTCTCCATGGGGAGTGATGGCAGCCTTGGAATTTACAAGAGCAAATTCTTGAGTATCGCAGCTACATATTGTCTTGTAGATATGAAGATTCCTCCCTTGTTCTGCTTGACTTGTAGACCTAGAAAAAATGTAAGTTCAACCCATGGGAACTCATTTGAAAATCTGCTTTGCATCAAGTCTTTAAAACTCTTCACACCAAGACTTGTGTAGACCCAAAATGATGTCATCATCATATCACTTGAACAACATGATATATTTTTGTTTTTCTAATGATAAAGTCCTTGTAATGGTGCCCCTCTTGTATCTATGCTTCACTAGGAATGTTGGACAAAGTAGATACCATGCTCTAGGGCTTGGGTGCAACACTTACAAAGCTTTTGACCACCCTTATAAACCTTTGTAGTTATGATCAGGATCAACAAAACCTGGACTGTTTGTGAGACAATAACCTCTTCATCAATAGTGCCATACAGGAAAGACTTTTAACATCCATTTGTAGACTTTGAACCCCATAAATAAGGCTAAGGCCATAAACAACCTGATAGCTTCTTTCTTGCTACAGAGCCAATAAACCTCATCATAGTAATCCCTTCTTCTTGCTATGAGCCTTGAGCTTCACTAGCCATTGCTTTGTTCCTGAACAACTACTCCCCTTCCATCTTCTTGTTCCCGATATACCCATTTAGATCCTATCACTCTCTAGCACCATTGGGTAAATCATCAAGACCCATTACTTGTTGGAGCTTGAACTGCCAATAGTTCTTCTGCATAGCTCTCAACACGCTTCCATCTTCAAGGGATTTGAGACTTGCTTTGTTAGATTGAGAATAAAAAGCAAGAAAAAGACAAGTGTGTTGATCCTTTATGATTGCTTCTTTGCTGTGCTTGTATGTAGCTCACTAGAGCATGAGCTTCAGTGATCTTCTTGAGAGAGCTTCTAGTCTGAACAGGTGTATTGGGATCTCCAAGGATTTGACTTTGAGGATGAGCATTGTGAATCCTCAAAGTGTGGTTTGTACTGACATCTACCTCATCTGGTAGATTGTTGAAATCAGTAATAATCCCATCATCATCATAAGAAGCCTTTTCAAAGATACCTTCACTTGATTTATCATAAATCCTTATTTCAGGCATCTCATCATCATCTGCATCAGAGAAGACCTCTTCTTCATGATCAGCACTAGGAGAGATAGCTTCAATATTGCCAGGAGTAACTTCCTCAAAACCAGTATTAAGATTATCACTACCAGTATTAACAGGATTAGTACTGGTAGGTGCTGTTGCAGGTACTGGTCCTAAGTGCTTCAAAGCAAGAGCATCCAGCTCTTTTCTAAAGGTCATAATGTCATCAGCAGACTTGGATATTGGTGTAGAAGATGGCTGCTTTGGGGAGTGAGTCTTCTTTTTAGCAATCTTTTCAGAAACAGCTGCTTTTCTAGTTGCTTCAGTTAGAGATGTAGAAGAAACCACCATCAGGTCTGCAGCCTCCTCAGTCTGCACATCAATATCAATGACCCTTTTGACTGCAGGTTAGTTGATTTTGCAAAGGACGGTAATATAGTCATAGAGTCTGTTTTTTAATATAGTCTAAGTCAAAACATCCACCTTGGCCTATTCCCAGTTAATTGGGTTTTTCCTCAAGAAAGTTGACATGAAGGTTTACTTCAACTCTTTTTTGGTTACTAAATTATTAACCCTAAAGGCATTACTGTTCACAGATTTAGTAAACAACAAGAAACCTCATCAGATTTTTCTATCAAACTTCCTAGTAGGTAAGAGTCTTGAGAATGGTAACATTGGCACCCAATGAGTCTTAAGTAGCTAAGGATTGGTTTTGTGGCAAAACAAAAGCTCATTAAGGAGTTTTGTGTTGATGCTTGGTCACTCTTACCTATTGAAGGTTAGCAAGCAGTATGACTGCTTCAGCCAAAAAGTGGTAGGTAATATAAATGTGAGTCAGACTAGCATAGTCCTAGCAGCCGTCTATAGGGTCATATTATTCTTCAGCAACCCCATTTTGTGAGGAGTTCTTGCATACTAATCCTGTTTTATACCCTTTTTCCCACAGAACTCAAGCCATAACCCTGTTTTTAAATTCTGTTTCTCATTATTGATCTAGATTTTTACTTTTGATTAAAGTTGGTTTTCTATCTGTCTTATAAAAGTCTTAAGGATGTCACTTGTCTCAATCTTTTTGGCTAGAAAGATTACCCAAAAAACTTTGATACAGTCATCAGTAATCACTAGACAGTAACTTTGCATGGTTGTACTCCTACAGAGGTAGGACCATAATAAGTCCATTGGCAAAGGTGTGTAAATGGGTTTGGGTCACAAATCTGTCAATCTTGGCCTTAAGGAGGCCTTGTGTTGCTTTCCCTTCTGACAAGCAACACAAGTGTGGTCATTTTTGAAACTCTTGGAAGGTAACCCTCTAACTAGATTTCCCTTCACAAGTTTATTTAAGTTTTTGAAATTAAGGTGACCTAACCTCCTGTGCCATAATTTAGCTTCATTAGATGAGGGCTTTGCTATATAAAACAAGTGTATTACCTTTTGAAGAAATCAATATTTTATCATATCAAAAGTATACATGTTGTTGTTGTTTGCCTAGGGACTTTAAGAAGGAACCTAATTTTTCATCAGGCTATCTGGATGTCAGGGTCACCACAAAACACTCTTTTTTCAGTAAAAAAGTACATTTAGCTTTTTATCCACATATCTGAGTATGGAGAATAGATTAAAATGTCCAAGTTTCTTTCACAATGCCACATCATCAAAAACTAAATTTCCTAATCGTATTGGACCTTTTCCACTGATATCTACCTTTACTTCTCAAAGTATAAAGATCCCACTTTGGATAGTTCTTGATTATCTTCAAGATACTCACGGGCCTGTACCGTCATGTGCCTTAGAACATCCTCTATCAAAATTACCCTTTATGCTCCATATGCTTCAGTGGATGATCTGCACAATCAAAAGAGATTTGTTTCTCTTGGGACCCATGCCTTCACAGGCTTGGGTCTCCTTGTGGACCTATAGAAACATTAAACATTTGAATCAGGTGTTGGTCCACTATTTGGTATTGGTAGAGTTGGTATGCTTTTCTCCTAACACAACCTGCTGAGGTCTTTAACAGCAGTGCCCATTTTGCCCTTAACAGCATATTTATTTGACTGGTGTGCTGTATTCCTTAAAAAAGGTCTATTTATGGTGAACTTTGTTTTGAAAAACATTTCTTTGGACTTTTAAGATTCACCTGAGAAACCTTGGTTTGTTTGAAGTCTGGTTTGATACTGGTCTATTTACTCTAGCAGTATTAACATGCACACTACCAGAATTAACATTTTTGCTTGCCAGTATTAAATCAGATAACCTACCAGATTAATTTGAGTGCCAGCTGTGAAACCTAACAGTACTAACACATTTCCATGACAGTTTAACATTTACCATACAGTTTTATAGTTTTAGCTAGCAGTAATAATGTTGGTGTTCTAAAGTTACTTAGTTTGTACAGGTCTGGGAGTGAAACTGATTTGCTTTATTCACCCTGTTAGTGTTAGTCCAGGCCGGTGTAGCTTGCCTAATTATCGCATGAACTACCCTTTGATCTTAGAGCAGTTCCCTTGCCATATTCTTCTAGTAATAGTTACACAGTCATTAATCAATGACTAAGTCTTCACACACAAAAACATGGTTTTCTTTCAAAAGAATATCCTGCCCTAATTCCTTTCAATCTTTGTTCATTTCTGTCTGTTATTTGAAGGAACAGGTGAGGGAGTCATGGTGTCCTATTGGTTTGCTAGGAGTTTTTACATGCTGTGCACAACTAGGGTCAACTGTCTATTTGGGTGTAGGCACTTGTGGTTGAGTCTTTTGGGTGGCAATGGTAACCTGCTCAATAGAAGGTACAGGGATATGGTCATGAATAGGGTCATCATTGACTGGAATTGTCAGATACAGCTACCTAGTTCCCATCATGTCATTGGGATTGACAAGATTGAGTAATCATTGGAACTAGCATTAGACTCGGTAGGGACTAGGAGTTGGAGGTTGGAGGGCCCATATTTACCTTACTCATACAGAGAATTCATCTATGTCTCCTTTGCTTTTCCCTAGGGGGATATAATACCACGAAGGAGGATGGGGACACCTTTATATTCTACCGGTTTAAATCTGCTGTTATAGTGGGCTGTCATAATTCCTGCATCTTGGTTCCTATAAGCATAAAATGACCTCATACTTATTTCTTCCTCTTATCCCAGGACTCAGCATTTGATTTGATGCCATATCCTAACCTAATCTTAACAGTTGAGGCATCATCCCACAATCAATTAGTTCCAAAGACTTTTAGAAGATGCAAACCTAGATTATCAACAATTTTTTGTTAAAGCATCTTGGTACTTTGACAGCTTTCATTCCTATTCTTCTATACTTTTTCAGCTTTTCATCTTTTTCAAAAATTTGATTGGCTTGAAAATTTAATTTTTCAGTTAAGGAAGATTGTTGTTTGTGGGAGGCTTTAAGCTAAGATTCTAACTTCTTAACAGCTATCTTATTGGCAACTAAGACAGCTTCTTGGTTACCAAATTCAGATTGCAGTTCATCATACTTAGCTTGAAGAGCATTATATGAGTCTAAACACAATTTAGAACACATGAATACCTTATTATTCACAGTGAAAGCTATTAGAGCATGATTGAGTTCCTCATCTGTAGTCTGCTCTACCCAATTGATCTGACCTTCATCAATTGTCATCAAAGCTTCCTTTTCAATTTGCACTGGCTTGAAATTCTGACCTTTACCTGCTTCCTGCCTGTTACCTTCCTTTGAACCTTTAAACTTGCACTTCCTGCAAAATGCCCATATTGTGGCATTGAATACAATCGACTTTTCTCTAACAAATCACATGCATTTTTCCATCACTCTTGGCCTTCAGCCTGTCCTCTCTTGTAGAACTTCTTAATCTTTTAAGCAGTCATAGCAATCTGTCCAATTGTAAAATCCATTTCCTTCAAATCCAGATCATCAATTTGATCAGGTCTTCATGTATCAAATCCACATCTCAGCATTTGTGGCTAAAAAGAATGGATACTTCATCAGCTAGACCAGGGAGTAGCATTGTTGTTGCTTTGGAGAGGAAGTGTATAAGAACTATAAATTCCTGAGCTGTGACTTGCTTATGCTTGGCTGGAAGAGGCTTTGGCTGTGATAGAAAAACCACATTATCAGATGTAAGTGGAAGAAGATATGTCTTTTGGTGTCTTGTTCAAAGACACTCAGATTATTTATATAAATCAACTATATTGACATGTGTCAATATTCTTCTTCGTTTCTCATTGTCATGGCTAGACAATACACGCAGGATGAAGGGACCTCAAACTTGTGATTTGCGTCTTCAACTGACACACCAGCACCAAGGCATCCCATTGTGATAGGAGTTGTTTGGAACCTATCATACCCCTTCTCTAGCTTTTCCTTAGACGAGATAGTAAGATGCCTTCAAACTGTTGATATCAAAACAGCTTTTTGCATTTTCTTTGAGTTTGCATTACCAACCAAGATCGTGCCTTGCTGGCTGCCCATAATCCTCTTTTGGCATCATCCATGCCATGAAAACGAGCGAGATATCTTTGGAACAGCCATTAAACAAAGTGTTTTTTCTCGCTTTCCTTTCTTTCTCATTAGCAAACTGTTCTTCCCGTGTGGCTTGGAGAATAACCCTGTATACATCATCCTTACATTTGGTGGACCGCTTCTTTGAGTTTCCATTCTGAATCACTTTCCAGACTTTCAATTATCTATATACTCAAGAATAATGTTCCATCTCCATCGCCCACTTATCATAATCAATCCTTTTGGAGGACGGGCAGTTTAAGTTGAAGAGTGTATTGTGGTGATTAATTTGTGGTGGTTTAGGCATGAGCATAATCCTATTGTTGGTTTGCTGGAGACAGACTCCATCCAAGAATGCATCATCATGAAGAGAAAGTTCCCTCATCATCAAGAAGAGAAAAAAATTATCGTTTGCAGACATGAATTATTATGATTTGGTGGAAATAAAAGGGTTAGAACTATGTCAAGTCTTGTGAAAAGTCCCCTTTGGTGGCTCTGATACCACATTGAGGTCCTTATTAACAGGATCTGAATGAGCCTTTGAACGACTTATAGTCCTTTAGAATAATCCAAAGATACTAATGAGAGGACAATGAACTTGAAATATAAATATTGACGCGGAATATCAATATCTATACCAAGACGAACACAAGAACAAATACTAAAATTGCTATTACTATTACTATTTGATTGTGAATACTCAATCAACTCATGTGTTTTACAATACTATTCTATGTTCCTTTTATAGGCTTAAGGAACCCTAAACGCGTTTTTTTTTTTTTTTTTTTATTTTTTTTTTTTTTTTTAAAAAAAAAAGAGATAATACTTATCTCTTCCTAAATCAACGCTAAATTGATAACTATTACTAAAATTACAACAGACTTAACTGTCTGACCAAGCAGTATTAACTTTAATACTGTCAGACTTAAGTTAATGCTGGCAGACTTAACTTGCTCTACCAGACTTAACTTCTATACTAACAGTACTAACTATTCAGCTATCAGTACTAACTATAACTAACAGACTTAACTTTAATACTAATCAGTATTAAGTCTGTTTACAATATTTTCCTAACATACACATTCATCTCCAATCATACCTAAGGACTAGTATTTCTAACTATGGAGTGTCCTTAGGTAGATCCCTCCGGTTCTAGTTGGATCATAGGACAAATACCTAACCTTACCACCTTATGACTTCAGAATTGTCGTGAAATAAGATGTTGTAGG
>BQNB010023471.1:6772-61784 GCA_026074375.1 Tanacetum coccineum
GTCTATTCAAGGGCTCTCTTACACAATAGCAAGGTCAAAACAGTCTTATCAAAGCTCTCATTGGCTCATTGGCTCAAGCAAGGATCGTGTACAAGAGGTAAAGCACAAGTGAAGCTCAATTTTTACATTAAATGCTCCTACACATCTAGCACAAGCTATCACATCAAAGAATGACAGCTTGGCAATCCGTGTGAGTGTGCATTTGATCCAACGGCTAAAACTAAAGATCCAATGATTGAAGAATTGAAGGGTGTAGATTAAGAGGAGCGTGCAGAGACTCAAAGGCCTAGAAGCTTCACTATGGTGCTATAAATAGCACCCCCATCACACACATACGTCGTCTTTTTTCTTTTCTAGCTTTTTCACCTAGTGTAGCCTTAGATTAATACTTATTGTAATTTTCATTTTAAATCAGTTGTAATTCTCTTTTATAATGTAATCAAAGTGTTTAGTTAATCAAAGTTAGTGTTTACTCTTAATCTTCTTAGTCTCTCTTTATTCATAAGCTCTCTAAAATAGCCAAACTGTCTCAATAAGCTAATAAGCTCATAATAAGCTCTTTCAGTCTATAAGCTGAAATGGAGCTAATTTAATTCAGTATTAATCATATCTAAACCTTTAATCATCTTAACATATACTTGTGGATTGTTGAGCTTTTTTGGGAAGTTTGACCAATTATGGAAGGGTCAAAGAAGGACTTAACTCCTAGCTTATTTATAAGCTAGGAGAGCTTGTAGCTGCCTTTTATTAGGTCCTCTTGTTTAGCTAGAGGAGAAAGTAAGTTTCATTTTTAAATTCCTTGTTCATTTTCAATTATAGCTTAATATTTACTTATATGCTTGCTTATTGATTAATTGCTTATTCAGTTTGCTTATTAGTGCTTAATAATCCTTAATCTAGCTTATTAAGTATGTTTGTTCATTTTTTTTAGCTTAATCATTTTAGATCATAGTTTTCTATATAATTTGTCATTAAACCATAAAAAACCAAAAATAAGAAGTTATAGATTAGATCTTAATTCTAGCTTAAAGTAGTTGTTAAATTGTGTTAATTAGGTTTGAATTAAGCTAGTTAATGTCTGGTAATCAAGTTTTCTTAATTAGTTTTCAATTTAAGAGTTTTTCAAAAACTGTCAAGTGAATAAAGGAGTGTTTGGCATAACTCACTTTGACCTCAAAAAGTCAAAGTGAGTCTTGGTTTTGACTTAAGACAGTTGTTAATTCATTAGAGATTAGTTAAAAATGAGTTTTCAAAAGTTAGATGTGAGATTTGATCAAATTAGGAGTTAAAATTTGTGTTTTAGCACCAGGGTACTTAGTAGTTTGAGTTTTATAGCTTAAAATTGATCTTAGCTCTTTGAGCTTTTGTTAGTGTTTGCATTGTGATTATATACACTCACTAAGAGTGTCTAAGTGCAGGTTTACCCTTAAGGAAACCTGCACTACTTGGTTTGTGTTTGTGCAAATTGCATCAGCAGGAACTAATCAGTTCCTGCTGTCCCTCTTTTGAGTAAATTTTAAGTTAGCAATCTTAGGTTTTAGCTTTTAAGGTTATAGTAGCTTATAGTATAGACATAGCTTAATTCAGTTTAAGACTTATTTTTCAATTTCTAGCTTATTTACCTTAGTACATTTTAGCTTAAAAGTTTCATAAAAAGCCAAAAAAGCCAAAAACAGTAGCAGTTAGAATTTAGTTTTTTAAATCTTGATTTCCTGCTTAAGATGCTTGTTTTTAAGATTTAAATTAGTAGATAATAAGTAGATTAGCAAGTACTTAAGAGCTTAAGTCTTAGCTAAGTTTAATTAGCTTTTAAGCCTTCCTTAGTTTTGAGTTATTTAAGTTAATTTCCTAGTTTGCTAGTTTTCTTTTCCTTTTTAGTTAGCATTAAGTAGTTTTTAGCTAAGTAGCTTTTTAATTCTAGATTAAGCACTTCTCAAGGAGTCTAGGTCAATTGGTAGATTTCAATTTGAGCTTATTTTGTGCTTTGTGTAAAAGTTTTAGCAAAACATTAGCTCAAAAGTCCACTTTCTCAAACAGCTTATTAATAAGCTGTTTTCAGAGCTTATTTGTCGCTTTCAGATAAAAAGCTTAGTTTTAAAGTTGTTTAAAATCACGTTTTTAATAAGTTTAGATATTTAGTTTTGTTATATTGATTGTGTGTGTGTGTGTGTGTGTATTTTGAGCTTAATTGGTTTTTGTGCTATTTGGCTTAATCTCTGAGTTTGCTTGTTTTATGATCATTTTCAGTAGCTTAAAAGAGTTTCTAGCTCTATTTTCTTTTCATTTTTAGCTCAAGCAACTTATAAGCTATCTAGAACACCTTTCCTTTTTAAAATTGAGCTTAATTTGAGCTTAATATAGCTGTTTAAGTAAAAATAAGCCCAAACACCAACTTTCTGAGGACAGCTTATAAATAAGATCTTTTAGAGCTTATTAATGGTTTTTAGCTTATTGTGCTTTTGTTAAAGTTGCTCACACCAGCTTAATCTCCAACTTTGATTTTATAAGTTTTTAATTTTAAGCACTTTTTGTTCTCAACTTATTTTTAAGGCTTATTTGGATTTAGTTTGTAGTCGGGGGTTAGCCTCAGGGTAGGAATTGAAACTTTAAAGTTTCTAGGTTAGTCCCTCCGTTAGTTAGTTAGCTTTCCTGTTAGTCCTTTAGGGATTTGCATAGTTAGTCCCTAGTTAGTTAAATAGTTAGTTTAATTAATTTTAATTAGTTTAAATTAGTAATTAGGGTTTAGCTTTTAATTAGTTTAATTAAGGTTTAAATAAAAAGTAAAAATTAGGGCTTTTATTTTTATAAAATTTCTGCATATTTTCTTTATTTAGTATAATTTTTATAAAATTTGTAGGATTTTATCTTTAATAGTTTTATTATTTTTAAAAGTTTTTAATTAGTTTAAATTTTAGAGAAATCATATCTTTAAATCTAAAAAGCCAAAAATAATAATTCTTTTTTCTAAAATTTTCTTTTTACTTATTTTACCTAGGAAAAATATAATTTCAATTATTTTCTGATTTTTATATTTTTTAGGATTTATTTAGTTTTAAATAGTTTTTTAATTCATATTAAATTCAAAAAAATAATCAAAAAAATATTTTCCTTTTTCTTAAAATTTTCTTTTATCCTTATTTAGGTTTAGAAAATTAGTTTGCATTTTTAGGACTTATTTTTTATTGGCTTACTTAATTGTCGCGTTTTATTTGTTTCCCGTAATTTGTTAAGTGCTTTAATTGTTTTTAATTGCTTGTTTTTAATTAGTAGTTATAGAAAACCCAATCAATCTTCGAACCCATTCAAATCAATATCCAATATCAAGCGAGGTTTCAATTTCTCAAATCGTTGGGAAAACGACCCGGGAAATCATACTTTCCGGTAAACATACTTTCCGGTAAACATACGTATATTATATATTATATATATTTTTTAAAGAGTGAATTTTCCTTAGGGAATTTTCTTAATTGCTCTTGTTGAAATATTATATATATATTATTTAGCGTATCAAATTTTTGGCGCCGCTGCCGGGGATTTGAGTTAACGAAATCTCTCGTTTTGTGTTTGTTGATAAGATTTGAAGATCCTTTCATCCTCGAAAGTTTCATTTTTGTTTAAAAATTTTCAAAAATCCAAAAAAATCATAAAACATAAAAAGTAAAAAAATATTTTCCTTTTCTTTTTAGTATAGCTATCATATAAAAAAACAAAAAAAATCAAAAAATAAATAAATAAATAAATAATTGTCTTTTAAAAAAAAGAAATTAAATAAACAAAGTTGGTAAACGAAAACCAACAAATAATATTGGCAAAGCACCAAGCATAAGTTTCATGAGACCTTTTGGATGTTTTGTTACTATCCTAAACACCCTAAACCCTTTAGGCAAGTTTGATGGGAAGGCTGAGGAAGGGTTTTTAGTTGGGTACTCTGTTCAAAGCAAGGTTTTTAGGGTATTTAACACTGAAACCAGAAAAGTTGAAGAGAATTTGCATGTAAACTTTCTTGAAAATAAACCAAATGTTGCAGGGCAAGGACCTAACTGGCTTTTTGATATTGATTCCTTAACAAATTCTATGAATTATCAACCAGTTACTACAGGGAATCAAACTAACAAAAATGCAGGTCCACAAGAAACTAATGCCAATACAAGTTTGAAGAAAAATGTTGATGGTGGACAAAATGAAGAATAGAATGTGTCTACTCAACAATATATTATGTTCCCATTATGGTCATCTATCTCTTCAAGCTACAAGAGCTCAGATGACAAGGCTGAGGATTATACAGTTGATGATGATGCTTGTAAAAAGATTGTACAAGAACCAATAAGTGAGTATGATCAAGCCTTGAAGAATGTTCTTGATAAGATGATGGATCAAGAGAAGGAGGCTACAGAGCAATCAAATGTTGTTAAAAAAGAGTATGAAGCTCAGTGTGATAGCCAGCTTCTTCAGGAGAAGATTACTAGAGCTAGCAGTACTAACAGTTTTAATACTGTTAGCACACCAGTTAATACAGCTAGTATATCTAGGACTTTTAGTCATGTTAGACCATCAAGTGGACCATCATTTGTTCCTTTTGGTAGATCTTTTCCTATTCATGTTGCTAATCTTTCTCATGATCCTCTAATGCCTGAATTGGAGGATACTGCTGAAATTCGAAGTACTGGCATTTTTGGCAATGCCTATGATGATCATGACTTGGAAACTCTCAATACTCCTTATGCTGATCAAAGTGTGGGTGCAGAGGCTGATTTCAACCACATGGAACTTTCCACTATTGTCAGTCCTATTCCCACAACTAGAGTACACTCTATTCATCCTAAAGCTCAGATTATTGGGGATCCAAAGTCAGCAGTACAAACAAGGGGCATGACAAAGAAGAATTCTAGAGAGCATGCTATGATTAGCTACATCCAAAAGCAAAGAAGGACAAATCATAAAGATTTCCAAAACTACTTATTTGCTTGTTTCCTTTCTCAACATGAACCCATAAAGATATCTCAAGCCTTTGATGATGAAAGTTAGGTTAAAGCAATGCAAGAGGAGCTGTTTCAGTTCAAGATTCAGAAGGTTTGGACTCTAGTTGACTTAACTAGTGGCAAAAAGGCTATTGGTACAAAGTGGGTATATAGAAATAAAAAGGATGAAAGGGGAATGGTTGTAAGGAACAAATCCAGACTGGTAGCACAAGGATATAAACAAGAAGAAGGCATTGATTATGATGAGGTTTTTGCTCCTGTTGCTAGGGTTGAAGCAATCAGGCTATTTTTTGCCTTTGCATCATTTATGAATTTTCTTGTGTACCAGATGGATGTTAAAAGTGCTTTTCTCTATGGCATTATTGAAGTGGAGGCATATGTTTGCCAACCTCTAGGTTTTGTGGATCCAAAATTTCCAAAAAAAGTTTACAAATTAGAGAAAGCCTTATATGGTCTACATCAAGCTCCCAGAACTTGGTATGAGACACTCTCTACCTATCTGCTGGATAATAGATTTCACAAGGGACAAATTGACAAGACTTTGTTCATAAAGAGACTCATGGGTGATATTCTACTGGTTCAAGTATATGTAGATGATATCATTTTTGGTTTCACTAAGAAGTCTTTATGTGATGAGTTTCAGCAGATAATGCACAACAGGTTTCAGATAAGTTCAATGGGAGAACTTACTTTCTTCTTGGGTTTACAAGTCAAGCAGAAAGAGGATGAGATCTTCATTAGTCAGGACAAGTATGTTGGTGAAATCCTAAAGAAATTTAGCTTTTTCAGTATAAGGTCAGCCAGTACTCCTATGGAAACTCACAAAGCTTTAACAAAAGATGAAGATGGTGAGGATGTTGATGTTCATTTATACAGGTCAATGATTGGGTCATTGATGTATCTTACATCCTCTAGACCAGATATTATGTTCTCAGTTTGTGCTTGCTCAAGATTTCAAGTTTAGCCAAAAGTTTCCCGCTTGAATGCAGTAAAAAGAATCTTTAGATACCTAAAAGGTCAACCCAAATTGGGCCTTTAGTATCCTAAGGACTCTCCTCTTATATTGGAAGCTTTTTCAGACAGTGACTATGCATGTGCCAGCTTAGACAGGAAATCCACAACAGGAGGTTGTCAATTTCTTGGTTCAAGGTTAATCTCTTGGCAGTGTAAAAAGCAGACTCTGGTGGCTAACTTAACTACTAAAGCTGAATACATTGCTGCTTCTCACTACTGTGGTCAAGTGCTTTTGATTCAAAATCAGATGTTGGATTATGGATTTAATTTTATGCAGACAAAGATTTATGTTGACAATGAGAGTGCTATTTGTGTTGTCAAGAATCCTGACTATCATTCTAAAACAAATCATATAGAGATTCGGCATCATTTCATTAGAGACTCTTTGAAGAGACTGATTAAGATGATCAAGATACACACTGACTACAATGTTGCAGATCTTCTTACTAAAGCCTTTGATGTGACTAGGTTTCAGTTTTTGATTACAAGCATTGGTATGCTTAATCCTTAGTGCATAGATTAAGGGGAGGCTCTTTGTGTACATATGTTGGTTAAGTTGGTATAGAAGGATATATATGATGGCAAGTCTCTTAATACTATTGGGCTTAGTTGATACTGCTGGGTAAAACTGTGTACTGTTGGTACAAATGTTAGTACTGCTAAGGCTCAGTTAGTACTGCTATGTATATATGTATTGGTATTGCTGATAAAAGTTTGAGGGGAGGATATTGCTCATATCATGGATGTCTTTTCAGTGTTGGTTATACACCACACAATAAATGGTTATCAATTCACCATGTCTAACAGACAAGAAAGAATTGGCTATTCCAGGGCAAACGACAACTGGTAAAGAATTCTCACAGGACAGTGGTACCATAAACTAAGACTCAATCCATGGCAACACTTAATGAGCTAAGTTCTTAGGGAATTGGCTCATGTAGTGGTCCTAGGTGCCAAGAAACCACATTGGGGATGTAGATGCTCAAACTAGGTTTGAGGTTGCATCTAAAAGTCCAATGACCCACCTCTCTCAAGAGTTAACACACTTGGAAGTGGGGAGGACAGTATGAAACTAAAAGAATTGATGGCACCTTGTATAAATTTTTTTGATAATTGAGAAATTTTCTGATAATTGAGAAGTGGGGAGGACAGTATAAACTAAAAGATTGATTGAGGTCAATTAATAGCTTAATTTAGGTTAATTTTTGTTGAATTTAGCTTATTGTAGTATAAGTTCCATCTGTTTTGAGTTTTCAGTTGGTCAATAATAGTATTTGAGTCTTAATTTTAAGCTAAAAAGGGTCATTCATCTCAAAAAGCCAAAAACAAAAGTAGTGTATCTGTCATTTTCAATTGCCTTTTCTAGTTTCTTTCTTGAACAAGTTTGCTTAATTTTTGGTTATTTGTGTTATTATAGTATAGGAGTTAATCTGTTTTTAGTTTTCAGTTTTTACTTAGTGCTTCTTAGTCTCAAAATTAGCTTTAAAAGTTTGGTAAAGAGTCCTTAAATAGCCTTTTTGAAGTCAACTGTCTTATTCTTTTTGTTGTTTTTAAGCTTGTTTTGTTTGCTTATTTCAAGTCTTTAAGGCTTATTAGGTCTAGCATTAGGTCTGTTTTTAGTTTTTTTAGTTTTCTATAAGCTTATTGTGTAGAAAAGTCCAAATAGTTTTAGCTTATTAAGTCTAGTCTTAAAAAGACCAAACTATCATTTTAAATTGTGTTATTTCTAGCTTATAAATAAGTTTTGCCAAAAAGTTCTTTATTAAAGTGTCTTATTTTAGCTTATTCTTTAGCTTTTTCAAAAAGAATAATAAAAAAATGTTTTTTTTAAAGGTAGGTCACAGGACTCGAACCTGTGACCTCCCTCACACAACACACACGCCTTACCACTGCCCTTGGGTCTTTTTCATTAAACCTTTGCACTATTTTATTGTTATACTAGTTTAGGATTTAAGCTTATTCGGCTTACCACTGCCCTTGGGTCTTTTTCATTAAACCTTTGCACTATTTTATTGTTATACTAGTTTAGGATTTAAGCTTATTCGGCTTATTTGATTTTAGCAGCTTATTGGTATTAGCTTTTTGTCTCATTTTTCTTTGTAAACCCTTAGAATTAGTTCTAGTATTTTTTTTAAATTTTCTCAAAATTTTAGTATTTAGTTTAGTATTTTAATTTGATTTTTAGTTTTATTTAGTTTTATTTAGTTTTAAAAATAGTTTTAATTAGTTTAAAAATTCAAAAAAATATTTTTCTGTTATTCAATATTAGTTTAAGCATTTTAGTTTAAGAAAATTGCATTTTGAGTTTTGAGAGTTTTAATTTGTCATTTTTAGTTAATAAATTAGATAATTTTGGTTTTTAATTGCCTTAAATGTCGTTAGGTTTTTAAATGGCTTTAATTTCTAGTTTAGCGTGCCTTTATATACTTTCCTTTTGCGTTATTAGATTTAGAATCCAAAATATTGATTATTCAAGCACGCGATCAGGACCCGATACAAGATTTTCAATCTTCACACTTCGTCAGGATACTACATCCGAGAGATAAAATATTGTTTATCCTCAAGCAATTTTTATCAAACGGGATACTCTCTATACTATTACTTATTTGGTACTTTAGGAATATATATATATATATATATAATAATATAATATAATATATTATGGGACTAGTATCATCATCAACGACTATCGACTAAATCTGTAAAGTTTTAAGAATTATTATTTCGAGTCTAACCAAACGAATACATCGGAGATAGAGTTGCACTTGTTTTCTTATGCTTAATACAGGACCTTCTGAACAAAACGACAACATTGGTGGAGTATTTATAAATCTGGAAATCTCGAAGTGTTGGAGTCTTGAAATCTCAAGACGGCTGTTCAACACATTTTTTTGCTCAAGAACTCAACTTGGAGAATCATCCCGAGCAAAATATCAGGGGAGTTCCTCGTTCTAATTCTATTTCCTGTATTATTTAATTGATTTATTTATACAATGAGGACGTTGTATAATTTAAGTGGGGGGATGGAGAATTAGAACGTACTTGTCCTTATTTTACAAAATAAACATGCTACATGCTTAAAAGTGCTTAAAAATGGCCAAATTTAAAAAAAATAGCATGACTTTTGTAAAAATCACTAGTTACATTACCTAGCGCACTATAACCCTTGATACATATTGTGAGAATTAAGCCTATTCCGTTTCCAATTGTTTACCTAAAAATTCCACAAAATTATGAGTGTGTCGGTGATGTAGTGGACTTTAGAACTTGGCCTGGTATATCACTCGAGACCGCAATGATTAGTACTATGGATTTAGATGGAGGAACATGTTCAACTGATAAATTTCTAGGATTAAACCAAATAGCCTACATGTCGTAAAATTATACAAACAACTTTGGTTAGTTAACTCCCGTAAACCCTTTGATTACTTCATTTTTAGAGTAAGAATCCCTAGAATAACTGTTGATCCCATTCCCTTTTCTTTTTCACAACCATATTATATGTTTCGTTACACCTTTGCACCTTAGCCTACCGTGTAGATTAAACCTATTTCTCTAATGTGCTATTGCTTTCCATGTAAAGTAGGATTGTATTTTTCCTGTGTCAAAGTGAAAATTTTCTATCTCTGATGGTCCAGAAATTGCACAATGCAATGGGAAAAATATGTAGCTCGTAAGTTTTGCTACTTTCGCGATTATGAATTATGCCCGAAGAAGAAATGCTACAAGGAAAAGATTATCCGAACAAATTATGAAAGTGAAGACGGTGGAATTAAACCGAGATCTATGATGTATTTCAAAAAAAAGAAGGAAGAAAAATAGTCGGTTCAAAATAAGTTTATACCGAAGGAATTACTTAAGAGGATCGATAATTCATTGATACGTTACAAAAATAAACGATGTAAAGTCTTGTAAAAAGTAGCCAATATCACCACTTATGTAAAAGTATGTAAAGAGCGGGATGTAAGGGAAGTTGACCGTTATGAGAACGCCAACTTAGGTTGTCTTTGTCATTTCTGTGATCGAGGCGTCTGTCTATATGTTTGAGTCTTTGTCATGGAACGGTCGGGAGAAAGTTACTAGCAACCGTACCTTATTTGTTGGCTTAATCTATTTGTTTTGTGAATTTTACTTAACACCCATTTTACTTCCCTTTCCTAGCAACTAACCTTAGTGTCTACTCGAACGAGGACTTGTTCGAGCATGCATGTCTATTCCGTCGTTACGTCTATGTATGTATGTCTCAGCTTCCTTGTTGGATGAAGACTTTCGGTGAAAGTTAGAAGCTCCATACCCTATATCATTCTTTCAAGTCTTAAACCGCGGTTAAACAACGAAACAGGATTTTTCGATTGTATATGTCTAAATCCCGTTACGGCCAAGTATGTATGATATAGCTGCTGTTGGTGGTGGTACTTTATGTGAAGACTGTTGAATGATCAACCGTAATCCTTCTTAACCCAATTTAGCTTTTGACTTGTTCTTCCTCAGCTTTAGCGGTGGAGATGTGTATCCTTGCCAAGCCTATGATACGAAGCTAATCACGACCAAGCACTTGAGCATACTACTTAAATGTTGCACCCTAAATTAGTTGAGTGATTTGAGTGTTTTCATTTCCATATTTCGTGAGGAGCTCGGTTATGTACAGGTGACTAGGACAAAACGAGGCTTAAACGAAAAATCCTCAACTTCGGTTGGGACACATTTTCATAAACAGAAACTTTTTCTAAAGTCTACTTGAGGACAACTAGGATTCCAGTGGGGAGATATTTGATGACATCAAATAACGTCACTTTATTATATCATTTATCCCATCTATTTTCCCACTTTTATATGATTATTTCATTATTTGGTAATTAATTGCTTTAAAGTTGATAAATGCAATAGTAGTGTTTTGCGAAGACAAGCTAAAAGGCGCATAATTTGGAGCTAAAATGAAAACATTTGAAGATTGATGAAATTTCACCAATACACCGTATCCAACTTAAGAGATACGGCGTATCTACGCCAAGACTTCACAAGAAAACGCGTTTGACCAATTCCTAATACGGCGTATCCATGCTGTCTACATACGCCGTATCCATGAAGATAACTATTCGAAGATACAGTAAATCAAGTAAATTGGGAATGATATCAAAGATTTATTACGAACATAGCGCGCACTCTAAGGAATCCAGCCCAATACGCCGTATCGACCTTGTTGGATACGGCGTATCGAGTCTTTTTCCAACACTATAAATAGAAGACTCAAAAATGAGTTTTCAGCGTGCAATATCATATTCTTTATACCATACTCACTAAAGATGAATCTTAGAAGAAAAGATCAGCCACCAAGGTCAAGCATTGATCACAAATCCATAGAAGACATCGTGTAATTTTTACTCTCTTAATCGTTCGATTTTCATTGTTTGATTACGCTTGTATAATTACAATGGTTGTGGGCTAATACCCTCGGGTATTAGCCATCTTAATGAAAGTTTAATGTTTGGTTTGTTTTAAAATCGATTTCTTAATTAATCGTTGATTGTTTAATTATGTTTATCACCTCATACTTGTTTATGTGTTTGAATATGCGACCTATCATTCAACTGGGTCTAGTGATACCTAAAAAGTAATATAGATACCGGGATAGCTCTCCATATTGTGTTTCATATTACTGGACCTATAGGATCACAAATAACGTTTTGTCTTTGCCTTTGAATTATGAGCTTAGTTGGACCGGTAGGTAACCTGTTTATGTTTCAGCAATCATGCTCTTAATTAACTGATAAAGATTTGAATAGTGGACTACCAGTATATAAAACACCATCAAACAATAAGTGGGTAAAGTCCCGTTGGGCTAGGGTTTTAACAGGATCACCACTGCTTTGATTCCCTAAGATAGATTATAATTAAACTAAATGATGCTTTATGCGGACGCGTTAATTATGACAGGATTAATTATGTCTAGGTCTTAGGATGATGACCCGTCTAAGTCTTAAGAATGATATGCTGCTTTGAGATAAGTAAATCATTACACTAAAACAAACAAACCAGCATTGAACCAGATTTAATATGGCTAATACAGTTTTCTATCATTTGGCTTGTACCGCTTTTCTATCTTTTGAATTTCTTCTTTTGTGTTTATTGTGTATCGAATTGATATTTTTTTCCACCAAACCTGTGCCAGTCTTTCAGGCTGAAAACCCCCATATCATTAGACAACGTACATAGCATAGGTTTAACCAGTAAATAGACTAATTAAATACTAATAGAATATAGGATTAATGTTTCATTATTAGTGTTCGACACCCTACTTACCGCGAACTCCATTTTGACCGGGTACACTGTTCGTTAAAGTGTTATTTTAGGTTTGTCGGCTAAATGTAAATTTAAAACTTGATAATCAAATAATTGACCCTACACGATAACACATCACCTACCCCTAAATCCCTCCCCCCAGCCGGCCATACATATACACACATACACTCCACATTTAAAATTTTTAGTTTCCCATAAAAACACAATCCTATCCTCTTTTACATGCAAATCTAAACAAAAAAACGAACCAACTCCCTTTTTCCTCTTGTGGCTGCCGACTATAAACCCCCACCATCACCATACCTACAAAAATTTTCTACTCTCTAAATCCATTACTACATGTATCCACATGTGCTTGCAAAGTTTGGTAGAGTTTGGAGAAGATTTGAAGGTGTTTTAGGGTTTTTCTTGAAGTTTTTATTGGGTTTTTAGTTCTACCAAGTAGTTATCATTATTTGGGGTAAATAAAAGCTTTGTGTTAAAGATTTTAGGTGTTCAATTGGTTTGAACTTCAGGCCTAGACCAAGAGGGTTTTCTTGTGTTTGATTTGTTTGTTTCAATCATCTCCTAAGTAAGTTTAAATCTCTACCTTTGATTTTTTTGATTTGATCCATGCAAGTTTATGTTTGATTCTAAAAATCTTGGGTGTTTTATGTTTATTAATGTGTTAATTAACCAAGTGTGGCATTATATAGGGATTTGTGGATTTAGAATGAGGTTTGGATTGATTTTGATGATGATTTAGGAGTTGATTTTAGACCAGTAGGTTGTAGCATTGATTTCGAATTATTTTTGGTCTTATCATACCTGGGAGTTTTTATATATTGATAGGCCTAGTTCTTATGTACATGTGGCTAATTGGATAGAAATTTATCTCCTCCTGATGAGTGAGATACAACCATTTTACCAAAACGTGTTGAATTTGACCTAGTGGTAGGAAATGGAGCATAACTCCAATATTTTATGTAAACCTCTTGTAAAACAATCATTATACCAGTAGAGGACCCTTAGTAGTATCACCTCCAATTGGTTTCACTTAAATAGCATCCGTAGATTTCAATTTGCATCCGTTTTCGTAAGCTAAATAAATTTGTCACACCTTGTTTGGGACAGTTTTAAAAAGTTAAATAGATTAGTGTGTATAGAAAGATTTTTGACTTGGGAATTTCTGGATAAATCAATGGTGACTTAGGTATATGTCTTAAGAACACATAGCCGTTTGGATGGAGTGTTGACCATTTCGGATGGGTGAGAAATTAGGGATGAGCAGAAAAAACCAAAAAAACCGAATCGAAAAAACCGACCGAAACTAGAAACGATGGTTCGGTTTTTACCTTTTCAAAAACCGAAAAATTTCGGTACGATTTCGGTTTCCGCCCAAAAACCGAACCGTAAAAACTGGACTGAACTGACCAGTTTTATTATATAATAATATATAATTAATATGATATAAATAAATAAATAATAAAGTAAAATTTTAAATTCATATTCATTTTTTGGGTGAAATTATCATATATTTATCTTGATGTTTATATATGTGATTGTCATGTACGTGTCTTTACTTTATAATATATCATTATATATGTGATAATGATCATACTATGTATATGTTCACTTGCATGTGCGTGTCTTATTTATATGTATCAATGTATGTAATTATAGAAACTTGGGATAAACATTAATAGGCTTAGATTGACGAAAAAAAAGTAAAGAAGAATAATTAATTTTCTACGTAAAAAAAGTTTGTTGGTATAAATTGGCCACACCCAAATATAAGCGGTTTAAAACCGAAAAACCGAACCAAAACCGATAATAAACCGAAAAAGCCAAACCGCAAAAAACCGAACGATTTCTGTTTTTGGTTTTATAAAAACCAAATATTTCGGTTCGGTTTCGGTTTTAGCCAAAAACCGACCCAAACCGAACCGTGCACACCCCTATGAGAAATCACCATTTTACTAAAACGGGTCATTTTACAAAACCTGAATTTGAAACCTTAATAAGTCCAAAATTTTGTATACTAACACCTAAATTAGTAAAACTGTAGCTTTTAGGTATCAAGTCGACTTAAATTTGGCCGCGTGTTTCATCCTCATCGGATGTACGGTCTAGGAGATATGTTAAAAATGGTAAAGACGTAAATTTCAGAAAATGACCTGCACTTGTATTGAAGGGTAAATTAGTAATTTCACTCAGGTCTTAAATCTTTTTGGGCAGTAGGCCCCACATTTCTGGAATATATACTCACAAGGCTTCCTGTGCGTGAAAACCTCATGTATTTATCTATTACGGATTTTAAATGACACGCTTTCAAAGATGGGTAAATTTCAGAATTTTATTAAATAAATGATATAGTTAGAAGTAAAACTAAGGTAGACACTTGTTGAAGTTATTGGTTAAGATGCAAGCTTAAGACGCCTTAGAAGACATATTAATTCAGATTTAGACTTGTGTTTTGAGTAAACTCGACTTATATAACTTAGGACGCACTGCCATACTTGTTTCGGTCAAATAAAAACATTTTATGAAAATTTTCCTTTCTATTTCATTTCCATTTGTGTGAGTATTAGTTGGTCATTCTTTTTTTTCTAAGTTGCGCCATCTATTTTAGGTCGCACTTAGGGGATTTGATTTACTTCAGCTTCTATCTTATTGTTTTGCCGAATCGTATAAAGTGAGTTTCATAGCCACTTTTCCATTACTCATTTTATTAAATTCGAGGGAGATTACATGCTAGTTTCTTTGGACACAAGTACATTTCAAAATTGTATGCTATTTTCTGATCATATTATTGCCTAAGTACATTTGCCACTAAGTCCCCTATTATCATGAGCCGTTAATTACTAGAGTAGTAAACGTGAATGTTGTGGATAGATCTATTAGGATTGACAATCCCCGTCATGAATTATGGTTTCATGTTGACCATGGGCGCATTTACATTTAAAGAAATTCGTAGGATGTTTGGCAACATCTGTATCTGTTTTGGGGCACAAACCTCGATCACTAGTTTGTTCATAATGCATGTTAAGGTTCGGTGTCATGAGCTTAGGGCAATAATATATGTTTTCCATTTAGACTTGGTGAATTTGTTTCTCTTATCTACACTACTAAATCTTGTGGTCCATACTTTATTTACTGTTAATCCTATGAATTCACTCAACAATTTTGTTGACGTTTTAGCATGTTTTAATCTCAGTTTCTAAGGTGTGATTTCTAGATGGGAGCCGCAAAGATATTATGAAGACGGATTCTGTGTTTTCTTTTATTCGATGCCAACTGTCAAACTAGTTTATTAAACTAATGTCATCTTTTTCTGTTTGTAATCTGTGTTGTTTGGTTATAAACTTATGAAGTGTGAGACTTTAGTCCATTTTGCAATTGTTGGACAAAACTAATAAACTGCTGATATTTTATGATGTATTGAATGTAAACTTATTTGAAAAACGTATCTTTCGTAGGTTGCTTGGTGTTATAAATTTATGATCACAGAGAAATCTGTAGAGTGCGTGTTAATCTACTTTTCTAGATTCGAAGTATTTCGATGGTTCTTTATATCGAAATCTTAAATGGATAACTCAGATTATGAAATCGAGAATGTGTTTTGTTGTTTATGTAAAAGAAACAGATAGTATGTATGAATATATGACCACTGATTTTTTTATGTTATGAAACCGAACCAGAGATGAATGAGGAATATATGACCAACTAAACTGAATATTCGGTTGTAACTGCCATAGCAGTTATTTAACCACCGAATCAGATAAATCAACGGGCAAAATTAAGTCCATAATTCCGAGAATTTTATTTTCAAGTGCGTTTTTAACATAGCACTTTATACTCTGCCCCTTGGACCCTGCCAGGGGCTACCGCCCCTTGGACCCTGCTACCAGGGGCGCTGCCCCCGGACCCCCGTGATTCGGGGGCTTCGCCCCCGAATGATAATCATAATAACGTCATACAAGTGTGCACTCCGCACAAACCCCGACTTGTTGAACATTTATCACGATTACACATTGATCAACTAAGTCAATCCATTACACTTAAATCATATTGGTGACGCACAATCACCAATAGGTTGTTTCCTATTGCTTGATTGTTGTGCTATGACGTCATACCCCAGATTATTACCGTTCCGCTGCCGTCAGATTATAGGGGTGTGACAATAGCTACCTTGTTTATTTAAATCATCAAACACAACATAAAAAATAGTATAAGAGCATCTACAATGGGTAAAGACTTTTTACTATTCTAAAAAGCTTTTTGATAAAGTTTTTTTTGCATTCCATCGCAAACTTTTTTAAAAGCTTTTTAGAAAAGCGTGGTAAACTTCAAGTCTTCGTCATTAAATGTGCTTTATATTAAATGTATTAAATGCATAAACTTTAAAGACTTGATGCATTGCGGATGCTCTAAGATAATTGAAAAAGTGCTTCAACAACATCAATTAATGCAAGGAGTAAAGTGCAAAACACATCACTGTGGTCCGTCTCACATCTCTGACACAGACCTTGTGTAAATACTATCATTCCATTAGTAAAAGTGAGCTATCGTACACCCCGAAAGATGAACTGTGCAATTATTTTGTCAGTTAAGATATTAAAGTGATGGCACATGAGAGATGTGAGACGGACTTTGGGCAAACCGCATGGATGTATTATCCTAGCATTTTTTTTATCTTAACTGACAAAATATTTGCGCGGTTTATTTTCAAAAATGTATGATGACTCACTTTTACTAACGAATGAATGATATTTGAACAATGTTTGGGCTAATGATATAAAACTAACTTTTAACAAAGCAGATGTGTACTTTGCCCTTTACTAAAATCAAAAGAGAAAAAGGAACATATAACTCACAAAAAGAAATTAAAAAAGAAAGAAAGTGATGACTAAAATCTGACCAAAATGAAATAAATGTGAATAATAAATCCAAAGAAAGAAACATAGGTAGGGTTTTTACTTACTCACTAACAGCCTGTCTCTCTCCATCTCCCCAACCACCACCCTCTCTCACTCTCTACTCCTCCTTCTCCTCCTCCTCCTCCTTCTCATCTAATACCAAAACCAAAACCCATTTCCATTTCCATTTCCATTTCCATTCCCATTCCCAAAACCATGAAGAAACCATTATTCCTATTCACCACCATCATCATCTTCATCCTCCTTGACCAAACCCAAACCCAAAAAACCACAGATCTATCCTCAGACCGAGCCGCACTTATCACACTCCGGTCATCCCTCTCCGGCCGTACACTCCTATGGCCCACAACCCAACCCACCCCTTGCAACTGGTCCGGTGTACAATGCGACCCATCTCTCAACCGTGTTGTCGCTCTTCATCTCCCCGCTAACTCACTTTCCGGTGTCATCCCATCTGGGATTTTCTCCAACTTGACAGAACTCAAAACGTTAAGTCTCCGGTTCAACTCACTTACGGGTTTGATACCCAGTGATTTGTCCCAGTGTCATAATTTAAGGAATTTGTACTTACAAGGGAATAGGTTTAGTGGGGTTTTCCCTGAGGTTTTTTTTGGGAGTTTGAGGGGTTTAGTGAGGGTTAATGTAGGTGGGAATAGGTTGAGTGGTCAGATTTCTAGTGGTTTTGCGAATTTTACGCGGTTGAGGACTTTGTATCTAGAAGGGAATCTGTTAGAAGTGGACATTGTTTTACTGGGTGTTGGCCCTAATTTGAGGGGTTAATAATTTGGATCGTTTCAATGTTAGTTTTTTAATGATTAAATGCGGACGATTCCTAGAGTTCTGAGGGCCAAGTGGAGTATTAGGGACGGTTTATTGGGGAACGAGGGTTTGGTGGTGAGCCGTTGGATAGGTTGGTCTAGTAAAGGATCTAAATTATTCGTAGTTTTATATTTTTCTCACTAGTTTTCGTTACATAAAAGACTAAGATGTCCCCTTTAATACCAGACTGACTATCATAGTGTGTTTGCACATAATAGCATGTATATTTGTGCCTATGCCTTGACTTGTCTCGGATCAGAAAATCAAAGGAATCCTTGTATATCCTGTTGAGACAACATAGGTGATATAATTTTAGACTCTTGATCAAATATATATAATAAGTAAAAGATTAATAAAATTGTAGTCAGAAGCCATCAAATCAAGATCTAAGTAAAGGGATTAAAAAGGAAGTAAGATAAAAGATCTTGAGAAGATTGAAGATTAGTATGAAGAAAGAGCATCGATTATAAGAATATGGTTTGAACATAAAAGGATAATGAAAAGAAAGAAAGACTCATATGATAAAAAGATCTATCATAAAGATCTTCTTTACCTTTTTTTAAGATATATTTTCTTGTATGCGAATTATTTGAAACTGTTTCTTCGTCAAGAGAGAAAAATGGTTGGTTTCTAAATTTGAAGAGAAAGTTTTGCATGAATTAAGATGTCCCCCTGGGTTTCGTTGTTGATTTTAATAGGGATAGGAAAGGGAAAAGGGAGGGATATCGGTCGTTGTCGGGTGGGGCATTGCTGGATTGTTTATTGGTGTAGTGTTGTAGGGTTTGTTGTGGTTTTGTTTTTGTTGTTTATTGTTTGTAGGAAGAGGAGGAGGACTAAGAAAACGAGTGCAATTGGTGTTGGTGCGAGTAAGATGAGTGACGCTGAGGGTTTAGGGGAGAAACCGTTGACTGGGACGGGTGGGACAGGGTCTGGGAGTAACGGGTTTTCAGTGGCGGCTGCTGCTGCTGCGGCGATGACTACGTCTTCTGCTGCTGCGGGTGGGAATGCGTCTGCTGCTGGTGATGTAGTGGAATATGAAAGCTGGTGTTTTTTTAGGAACTCGTCGGACTATTTTGATTTGGAGGGTATTGTACGGGCTTCGTGAGGTGGTGCTTGGGAAAGGGACGTTAGGGGTGACCGCGTATAAGGCAGTAATTGGACGGCTGGGATGAAGGTTGGCGGTTACAGAGATTGAAGGATGTCTACGGTTTCTGAGCGAAAGTTTAGGAGTAGTAAGATTGAATTTTGTTTTTAGGGGCAATGGATCATTGAATTTGGTTCCGTTAAGGGCTTATTATTACAGTAAAGAAGAGAAGCTTCTTGTGTATGATTATATGCCTATGGGAAGCCTTTCAGCACTTCTTCATGGTCTGATTTCTATTCCTTTAGTCATTATATTCTTAACACTATTTGTTGTCCTTATGCATGTCGTTATAAGTAACAATTTAATGTTATAGAAGGCTAAATTGTCACACTAAAATATGAGTCTTAAAAGCAGCAATGAATGAAGATAAGGGATTTTAAAGTGATTATTATGATGCGGAAATAAGATAATCAGTTGCCTAAAAATGTACACTATAGCTGTATGATTTTGAGTTTTATTGCATTTTCAAATTGTGCGTATGCCGAGTTCTAATTATAGTTCATAAATTTCCTAGCACTTGTTTAGTATAATAATCACCATGCTTGTCAACTTTTGTCAAACTTTTGAACTACTTCCTAACAACAATGTATTTTATTAAAAAGTAATTGTCAATAGGACAATGGTATCCCATTCATTTCTTTTTATATATTTAATTGTCTTTTTTTGCCATTTTGTTGGTTGTTAGTTGTTGTGTGGTCACATAAGTAAGTTATAGGGACATCTTGGCATTGTGTGAATCATATTTTAAAAAATTGGAGTTGCCGCTCTTATGTCTTTCGGAACAGACGTTCTACTTTGTTAATGTTTTGTCAAAGAATTCGAGATGATTTGATCCTTCACGACTTAAAGATTATTTTAAAACACAAACTGTATAATTGGAAAAACTCTTGATATCTAATTTTATATTAATTTCTATGCAAACTCTAATTTTATTTTTTGAATTTCTAAAAGTTAAGGAGGTATTGATGGCTTTTGCGACAGGCACCAAGTTTTTTTTTTTCATGGCAATTGGGTCTCACTTCTAACAAACTATCCCTTTGGCTGGCCTTAACTATACTACTTGCTATTTGGCCGGAAACAAATCATCGATCTTATAAATATAACCACACTTTGCAAAATGAAAGCTATTGGTCAAAAGGTGTCTGTTTGGTTTTTTTAATTTGCATTTGCACTTGCAACATCTGTCCAACATCATTCTGTCTTGCCTACTATAATGCTCTTGTGGGTCAGTCGCTTGGTGATTCATAAATTGTCTTGAAGTTTAAAGTCGAGATATAAATATTGCTTTTCGTTTCTCAGTCTGGCATATGTTTTCAGCTCTTTAATTCGATACAAGTTTTCTCTAAAAAATGTCCAAAGTTTCTCAAATTATATGCATTAGTTAAATGTTGAATTTGCTGGACCATGTGAGCATCTTTTGTGGTGCATTCTGATTTGTAGATCAATAGAATGATATGTGTACATATGACTCTGTAAATTATCTAATTAGAACAAAAAAGTTGTTGATTGTTATTTATGATTATTTGTTGCCACTATGTTGTCTTTTTTAGGAAACAAAGGTGGTGGTAGGACACCTTTAAACTGGGAAATCCGGTCAGCCATTGCTCTAGGAGCTGCCCGTGGCATCGAGTATTTACACAGTCATGGTGACAATATCTCCCATGGGAATATCAAATCATCAAATGTCCTCCTAACCAAATCATTAGAGGCCCGGATATCTGATTTCGGTCTAGCTCATCTCGTGGGCTTGCCATCAACACCTAACCGAGTGGCTGGATACCGTGCACCAGAGGTCACAGACCCACGCAGAGTCTCACAGAAAGCAGATGTTTACAGCTTCGGGGTGTTGGTATTGGAACTTTTAACTGGAAAGGCCCCCACACATGCCCTCTTAAACGAAGAAGGGGTTGATCTCCCAAGATGGGTGCAGTCAACGGTCAAAGAAGAGTGGACTTCCGAGGTGTTTGACCTCGAGCTACTTAGGTACCAAAACGTGGAGGAAGAAATGGTGCAACTTTTGCAATTAGCCATAGATTGTGCGGCGCAGTACCCTGACAACCGACCCACAATGTCAGAGGTGACAAAGCGGATTGAGGAGCTGCGTGGTTCGAGCCTGGTGAAAGGGGCAGATCAGGGTCATGGGCTAGAGTCGGATTGATGTTAGACAATAACATAATGTAGTTGAATTAATGTGTTGTTGGTTGGATTAGGAATTGGATGACTGGTGGTACGTTGTAATTATGATTGCTTTATTAGCTTTTGCTTTTTGAGAAGCAGCTTTCATGTGTTTCAAGATAATGATGTCTTCTTACCTGTTATTTTCCCCATGGGTTTCCTGCAATTACTGCACTTTCTTTCCTTTTTATGCACCGCACAAGTTGTTGAATGCCTTTTTTGGTCCAATTTCTCTTCCACATTAGCCATTCTGAGGTACATTTTAAGTACTCCCTCCGTCCCGTTTTTATTGTTCATGTTTTCTTTTTGGGATGTTCCAATTTAATTGTCCACTACTAAATATAGATAGGGAAGTTTGATCAAGTTTACTATATTAATTTTGTTTGAAACTATTATTATAAACTTTAAAGAAGACTTTAATTAATTAGCCAAGGGTAAAACTGTCATTCTGTCAAAAAGTAAGAAAGAGAAAACAGTAATAAATGCACTTTTCTTAAACTGTGTGTTTTTTGTTGGAGGACAATAATTTTGAGACGGAGGGAGTAACTTTTTTATATCAACATCGTCAAGGACATTCAATGGCATCTTTATGTAATACTACTAGTGGCGTTTATCATCCATTTGCTTATCAACTGGATGCATGAAAACTGTTGGTATAAAGGGAAGGATTCAAGTGGTGGTTCAAAGTCTAACCTTAACCAATATCGATATGATCTGTTTCTACGCGAATCTACCCAATTGATCTGCCAAGCTTATCTTGTCATTTCTGGTATGATGTATTTAGGCCTAAAATTGGTGTGATAAAAATAAACAGTCCATACCACTCCACTCGGTATCAGTCCATGCATCAAGCAGGGGCCCTGAAGGCTGAAGGTGTGTATAGGTGCTCATTCCTCTAAGAACTTTTGTTAAATGGATATGAGACCTTAAGCTCGATTCATGCCGGGTGTTAACGGTCTTACGTTAATGGACTAGAACGGCCTAAAATCTGTAAGTCCAAGTGTGAAAAAGTGTTTTTTGTCTAAGTACCTTGTTTCGGCATAGCCTCTATTCCCATGCAAGGGCTAGCAAGTCAACAACAACTTCCAACTCTCAGAGATTTAATTGGCAATCTTTATGAGCAAGAACCCATGCTAGAAATAACCTGTTGGCATAGTAAAGAACGGGTATACACTGTTTTAACCAGTGAGAATACTAACGATTTAACACGTGCTGACGGGATTCTAAGGAAAACTTACTGACAAGATACCACTTAAGGATATAATATGCAACTCACATAATCTTAAAAAGGCTAAATGTGAGTGTTAGGTGGTAATCGTTTGATGGAAACGTATGGTAAAACTCGAATAAGCAAGTATTAAAAATATCAAAGACTACCATTCATAGTCGAAGAAGACCTCTAAGCCAGACAAAGAACGCCAGCAAGACTCCTATTAAATACAAACAAGAAAACCAGATGAGACAGGGGTCAACATCCCTTTCGGGTTAACCGTCCAACAGCTGCAAGCACACCAAATCTCAAGCAACTGTTAGAACTCCAAAGAAACGCGAGAGACTGAATTTTCATGAACAGATTTTCTCTAAAAATGCTTGAAACAGATTGTTGAGCTAATCGCGTTCCCAACACCACTCGGAATTAAAGAAAATTGCCACCAATCTAAGATTTTCCTCCAAAAGGGTGTTAACAAGCGACAAGTAAAGAAAACATGTACACTGGTCTTCGGAGATCACCAGAAAGCAGAAATATCACTGAATCGAAATCTAACCCAAGATCATACAGATTGTGCCCTGTGGGAAACCTATACCGAGCAAGCCGCCACACGAAGACGTTTATTTTACTTGGAGGCTTGGAGCGATGGACAACCATTTGAAATTTGACTAGCAGGGAGAAACAAAAAGAAGGCACTCATCCATCAGTGTCGCCATTTGAAACCAAAGCAACATGTTCAAGAAGAGAAGACAACAAAGCCAACTCATTAAAGGCCCTTCCTCCCGGATCACAAGACCAGCCCCAAGCATCGCTCCAACCCTCTGGAACCTCTACCCAACGATACAGTCCATATAGACTCTTAAGGCAAATAGACGAGGAAACATAGCTTTAAGCAGTCTAGAAGTTTGAGGCACCCACAAATATTCCATAAAAAATACTCCAGTGTATACAAATCTTACAACAAAAAGACGAAGAAGAGGCTAACCTAAGTTAATCCGCCTGTGTACCAAATTTACAAATGTCCCTCAATGGAAATTAAGGCCTGCTATGCAAAACAATAAGCCTCAACAAACCCCCATCACTCCATGATACCACCACAACTTGCATAATAAGTCCGCAGATTTTGCGTTAAAACTAGGTTGTCCCAAAAAAACCTGCACCAAAGCGATTCCAGGGAGTCTAAAACACATCGCAGAGATTTCTTCAAACACTTTTGTAACCAACGTTAATTCAATTGTTACAAGTGTCCATGTTATGCATCGAATCCCCACACAGTTGCAATCTTTGCTCAGATATGCAGTAGTTACATAAATAACTGATTTAAACAACCAAACAAACAGAAAGTAATGTTTAGCCTAAATGACATACCAACACAACAACAATAATCAACTACAAACAAGATAGCGAGACAAGTTCTTAACATATGACCTTTTATTAACATATAACAGAATGTACAGGCATTATTTTTTTTTAATACTTCCCATATTATCAGTACACTATATAAGACGACGTTTATAGACATGGCTTGGTTCAAATCAAACTACCTCAATTTCCCCGGGCTCTGTCTTCTCTCTGTTCTCTCGAATTGAATAACTATGAAGATTTCTGGTAAAACTAGTAGTCGTATCCAGGAAATATAGCACAAACGACATGATGATGCAGCAGATAAACATCGGTATAGGTCCAAAGATCCACAGAAAAAGCGGAAAGGAGAAGTAAAATGCTCTTAATCCAATTGACCAAAACAGACTTCCACGATTCAAATTCCTAGCAACATATTTTATAGGTTCTCTTCTGTTTATAAACGTAGGAACTGTGGCCAAGAAGCTAACATGAGCGTAGTACCGAATTGACTGCACATTGCAAAGAAATGCAACCAGAAAACATAGCAGAATAGCAAAGTGTTTTACTGAAGATAAAAGTGGCGTTTTATTTCCGTATACTATTTGTGAGGCTGCTTGGTTTGAATTTGAAGCGCTGCTTACAAAAACACTGATTATTGAACTTAGGGTAATAGCAGTAGTAGCTAGAAGAGTAGATGCCATTATATTGTTGCGAATAGTTTGAACTGCCAATACACCGTTCTTCAGCGGATCCTGTAGAGAGCAACAATATACATGATTAATCAGAAGTTATTCACTTCAATAAAATGTTAAACCATGATCGGAACATTGATGTTGCTTATTATTTATGAGTTGTTAAGAAAACAAAAATAAAAAATACACGACTTTTTTAAGATAGGCAAGAGGATACAAATGCATTTTCGTCGATGTTTACTCCACAAAGATCTGATACTGAGTTAAATTTGGACACTGTAAATTCAAAGCACTTATCAGTCAGTCATTTTTAGTCATAACCAATATCTGACTAGGTCTTTACTATAGAATCATAAGTTATGTCACATCGCCTTGAACCAAAGTCAAGTTTTACGCTTCCTACATTCTGCATCATGAACAAATCCAGAATATGTTTGGGACTGGTTATTCAAGTGCTTATCTGCTTAATTTTGTGGTGATAACCAACCACTCCTACAACCTTTCTATCTACTCTTCAATTTTTAAAATAAAATGCACTTTGACTTGCAAGGTCAGACTCATCTTATATAAACTCAAAATTACCCAAAAACCAAGTCCCAAGCTTATCACATGTTTGACCTTCAAAGTCTTCTCTTAGGTTTATTTGAAACAAGATGACACTTAACAAACTGAGCTAAGAGGCACACATGCAGCTCAAAAATAACAAAATAAATGAAACATCTATTAAAAAGTAAGAAGGGTAAGAAAGAAGACTAACAGCCATCATAGAAAAGACCCATTGATATCTACTCTCAGCATTAAGGCCAATAACAGTTCTTGTTGGGTGTTTTAAAACAGTGTAAACAAGCCATGTATGGTAGATGATCATTATTCCTAAACCCAAAGGGACCAAAACATAATCAATATCTTTCTCTTCCATTAACTACTGTATATATATTCTCACTCTCCACCTCAACAAATTTATTGAATAGAAACAAGAAAAACCATTTAAGATGCCTTGGCATTTACTTTTGTAATCTTTTTCAGGTAATAATACAAGTGAGTGTCATCAGCTTTTTGACAACTTTGGATTCTATGTTTTTATATACTACGTAGCAATTACGTGTCGCAATTTGCAACTCGTTACTCCTGAGTGTTCATATTCTTAATTTAAAATAAGTATTAACTACCTTAATCAAAATTAGAGTAAAGTCTAAATATATTAAAATATATTATTGTGGTTTCATTTAAACATCATATATCTCTATCAGGTAAGTTGACACATGCATATTTTTTCGTACCACTAAATGAGTCAGGGTTTAGGGACTTGATGGTGTATAGAGAGCAGTATATAAGAATACCGTGTGTTATTGCATAGGACTCCAAATTATAAGAGTCTCAAATTTTATACATAACCTAGTATACTGTATTCATCAATATATGTGTATGATTTTTTATCTTAAAAATTATTTTTATAAATGAGTATATGAACTATAATCAATTTTTTTAAACGTTATGTGACAATGATCAAAACATGTCCTCAATCTAAAATTTTTCTAGTACCAATACAAACAATTATAACATCTATTTGAAAAATTCACCTAACAGACGGCTATTTGAAAGTAAATGTAAAAGGGCTAACTGTTAATTTATCAGCTACTCGTTGGGAGAGTCTTGTTGAAAGTGTTAAAGCTATACGATTCCAACTTTCAGATATACGTGAACCTTTACTTCAAGTGTCTGAAACTCTAACAATGATTCTTTAATCAAGAGTACATCTTAATTATTAGCAGAAAATGATCTTGGTAAATATGAGTTTCTTGTTGCAATAGTCATTTGTTATGATATATTATGAGTAGTCAATGTGGTTTTAAATAGTTGTATTAAAAAAATATGGTAATTGATGATGAAATAAAAAAAAATATAAAATTTAGTGTCTTTCTTTAACTTATAGAGAAATTGTACGTTCTAAGGCATCAGGGGATGCTAGAGAAATAGATATAGAAATGAATATAGATCAAGTCTTTGTTCGGAGGCCTGAAACTATAAGAAAGAAGCATTTTGATGAGAATCAAAATGATGCGTCGTCTAGCGTTCTACAATCTCTTGAGGAAATAAAACTATTTCTTATGTGTTGTTGATCAATCAATTTTTTTACTTAATAGTAGGTTTGAGCAAATATAAAGAGTACAAAAAAACTTTTGACTTTTTGTCTACTTCTGAAAAATTGCGGTCATTAGAAGATAATGATTTAAAATCTTGTTCCGTACGTCTTGAGGCTGCACTAAAACATGATGAGGTATTTGATATCGATGGAATTGACTTATATGTGGAGTTAAAATTTCTAGTTCACTCGACGCCTAAAGTAAAAATAGGACATGTTGATACAATTTATTAAACATTTGGAATGCTTTCCTAACACAAGTATTGTGTATAAAATATTATTAACTATTTCTATCACCGTTGCTTCAGCTAAAAGAAGCTTTTCTAAATTGAAGTCGATAGAAACTTACTTGCGTTCTACAATGTTGTAAGAAAGGCTTAATATACTAGCAATGATATCAATTGAGCAAGACATGTTCAAGAGAATTGACTACAAAGATTTATTGTAGGATTTGCATCGAAAATTGCTAGGAGAATGACTCTGTTTACATAAGAAGTTTGAATTGTATTTGTTATTCCGTTTACAAAAGTGTTGAACTTTTTATGGGGGCCGCATTTTTGTAATTTCGCACAGGGCCTCCAAAGACCTAGAGACGGCACTGGGTGTATATATTCCGTACCTCAAAACCCATTTCCAAGTATCAACTGATCTCTCAATTGCACTAAATTTTTAACAATCCTCCCCAATTTAATACAGTTCTTTTTTCATGAAAACTAACAGTAAAACAAAACCGATGCATGAAAATATCTTGAAGATTGAATTTTTATCTTAGTACATTACACATTCCAGATATTCAAGAATCAGAGTGTTTTAAGATTTGAACCCTTCAACACATTTGAATAACTGAAAATAACATACACATAAGTTTTCAAACACTTATATGCCCCTTACACTATATAAGCCACGTGTCCATGTCTATTTCATGAATGTTTCAAGAGCTAAAAGCGCAAAGCTCCATGAAGGGGCAAAACTTCACATTCACATAGGTAGTTCATTTATTCATGCATATGTCTTTTACTTTTTCAAATGGACCATTAAAAAGAAAAAACTTAAGCCTATCCTTCAGCAGATCTGAGCACATCTTTTGGATGATATGTAAATACACGTGCTCCAGTCCCCTGACCATTAAGCTTTTCACATTGAATTCAGCTCTCAAGTTTCCCCAGGAGAGAATTGGGTGTCTTAATATTCGGTGACTAATTTTGACTTTCATCCCATCCCTTTAGCGGACTTTGTAACCAAGTCCCTAGCCAAAACCTTCGTCAAGTGACCAGTTAGATTTTGTTAAGACCTTACAAACTCTATAGAAATCACCCCATTCATGATAAATTCACGAATCATGTTATGCCTGACACCTAAGTGTCTAGACTTCTCATTGTACATTTGGCTATAAGCCTTTGCCAATGTAGCTGCACTATCACAACGGATAAAAATAGGTGCTATAGGTTTAGGCTATATTGAAATATCAAGAATCAGGTTTTTTAACCATTCAGCTTCTTTAAATAGGAGTCTAGATCCTTCTTGATTGTTCAAGGAGCTTCAAAACAAAAATAGGAGTCTAGATCCGGTTGGGGCTTCGTCCTTACGTGAGTGTTGTCAATTTTGCGTTTAAGCTCTTCGTTTGAATCATGCTTGGTCGTGGGTCTTTACATTTTAGCGAATATTCATTTAGGCTCATCCTTGGGACTTGGAAGCTTGAATGATTGGCTCTTGTATTCTTGAAATGCTTCCGATCTTTAGTCTTGACTCGGGATTCTTCGTACTCGTATAAAACTTGATTTCTTCGTTTTCCTTGTACTTGGCTACAAACAAACTTGCAAACACACTTTGATACAATAAAGTAACAAAAGCACAGATAAAATAGCCAAATAACTTATACAAAAGTACGGATAACGCTACTAAAAACATACTCAATTTGAGCGTTATCAGTACTCAAAGTCTAAGTAAACACAATTTTACATTCAATGAAAATACAAGAAATTTACGGGTCACGTTTTAAATCACGAGATTTGGTCTTTTAGTAACCCGACAAGAGCTAAAACGCTCCTAGGATCCCCCTGGAAGCTCCTAGCCGGTTCGAACCCCACAAGGGGGCAATATGGCTTCTTTTTAGCTTGTTGGTTTGCTATATTACTAGTACTTCTTGTCTTATATCATTTCAAACACACACGCACAACATTCATGCACCTAAACCAAAACTAGAAAATTCTCTCTTCCTTCTCCTTCTAGCTCACGTTCGGAAACAAACACCACTATAAATCCATAATTTTTCAATCTTCAAACTAGAACAAGGTAGTAGCCGAGGTATATTAAAAACAACGTTTGGGTTGTTATTCGAGTACGAATCTTCCTTCAAAACCCTCATTTTTGTAAGTCTTTAAAATCTTATAATACTTGTATTTTTAATATCCTAACAATGATCAAAACATAGATGTACAATGCGTTTGTAGATTTTTGTAACTTGAAAAACTAATAAAAAACCCTAATAGGGTGCGTTTTTTGGTTCGAACTAGGAAAAAGGGAAAGAAGGGAAAAAGTGTCACTTTTATAAAATGGTTCTAATGGTAAAATAACATTTAATGTCGAAAGTGCTTATTTTGGTTTTGGCTTATTTATAAGCCCTTTCGTGAGCTTATTTACTTATTCGTGGACTTATTGGGTCATAGCCCAAATAAGGAACCCACAAGGGTTTTATCTTTTTAGTTTATTTCATATTCGGCTTATTCCAAGGGCTTATTGTGTAGCTTATTTTATTTTGTAATCAATTTCAGTCTTATTTGATTTTCTTATTTTGATAGTTGGGCTTTGGCTTGGTTTCGGCCCAACAGCCGAACCCACAAGGGTGTTGGTTTGCTTGTTTTGAACCCATTGGGCTTTTCGTGTGGTTTCAGCCCAACTTAAATGGTTGTGGCTTATTTCGTTTAGGTTATTCGCGATCCGACTTATATTTTTAGCTTATTTTGACAAATAAAGAGTTTATTAACTTATTCAAATATTTATCGAACTATTATTGGACGTGGTTACTTGTAAAATACTCATATGGGCTTATTGGGTCGGGAAGCCCAATAAGGATTAATTAACACTATTCAATTTTTATATACTAATCGGACTAACTATAAAACACTTAATGGGCCATAAGGCCCAATGACAAGTAAATTACTTTCGAAACACAATGGACATGGATTTAACAATTTGATTAACTTGTGGACACAATTTAAATTGAATGCGTATCAAATGCACTAAATATCTACATACGGACTAATAATGGGCTTTTGGGCCCAATAAGTGAAAACTAGTAAGTATAAATGCTTAAACGGATTTTGATCAATTTATATTAATATAAACTTGAAACAATTAAATGGTCATTTGAAAAGTGTGTTTTGATGAAACAACGCATGAATGTGGATTTTGGTATTTTGCCGAAAAACTATTGAATTTGAAAAATTGGTTGAAAATGAGGTTTGAAAACCTTGGAAAACTCTTACAAGCGAACGGGTCATGCCGAAATTTTTATAAAGCGATAAATACTTAGAAAATATCTTGGAAGGACTTATTTTTATAAATAATAATTAAATGGTAATTAAATAATAATTAAATAATCTACAAATCATTAAATAATAATAAGATTTGGTGAACGTTTATACTAAAATACAATTTACAACTAAGAATTTTACTTATAATCGTAATACGAACTAATCTCTAAAATCTCGACAAAAAGACGAAATAATAAAAATATTATATTAATACTCGATTAAAAGACGAAAAATATGATTTTATATAAAACTCCTAACACCTATTTTGTAAATAAAAAACATTGTAGTGCCTATATTAAAGTTGTTTTATCAAACTAATTTGGGGTAATGGGTTAAATTACTGAAACATGTTCGATTTCTTTTGTTTTATCTAACCTCGAATCCTAATTCTTTATTTTCAATTTCTTAAATCATCTATTTATAATACTATTTCTACTTTTTTAAAACCTAATCTATTTTAGTTCTATGATTCTTAAACTATCTAATATATATTATTTCTTTACTTCTTAAATTCTGATGTATATCCTTAGATTCTATGATTCTTACTTTTCTAATAATTCCTTCTTAGAATCCTCGATTTCTTGACACTCATTTTCGTGTGCGATCCTGTATTTAACCAACAAATCTCTCGTCTATCATATCGTTATCCTTCCTTGACCAGTTCTCACCGGATTTACTTCCAAGTTCTCAGCTTTTCGTCCAATCTCGAAACTCAAAAATCTTTTTCAAATAATACTTTTATAGCACCTTAAACTAAGTCATCGAGTCAAAATACTTAAAGAAATATTTTATAAACAATTATACAAAAACATTTTTATAAATTCAAATGCAAACGCTTGTACAATAGGTTATCCTTGTAAAACATGTTACTAAGTAAAACTTATTAAATAGGCCGTGGCCGGGTACCGTTGCGCATTTAGCTAGAGATCATCTACTTTTATCTACCATTATCTTATTTGAGGTGAGTTCTCGTAGCCCCATTTTTAAACTCTTTTCCGTTGGGGGAAAATGATACTCAAAACCTTCTTTTAACTACTTTTAAATTCTGTGCAAAAACCTTTTAAATGCTTTTGGACAATGTTATGTGCCTATGTTTGCTTGTATGAATGCTATGTGAACACTTTATAAATGCTATGTGAATGCTATGAGATCTATTTATGCGAAGTTCCACTGGGAATTTCTGCATTTCACTACTTTGCCGACTATGTAGCTCCAGCTGGTAGGCGATAGGATCAGAGGACTATAAGCGCGCGGGTTATTTTTATATGTTGATTTGGGTTGGGTTACCCTAGTATGATGTGTTGATATGTTGATATGTTGGTATGTGATGACATTAAATAACGTTAGTTTTATAGCATCATTTATCCCATATAAATAACCCATTTTGTATAATTATTGCAAAGAATTATTACTTAATCGTTTGTATTTAAGAATTGTAGTAAATATAGAGTACTTGGTAAAGATTAGTTAAAAGGCACACATTCTGAAGCTTAAATGAAGAAATATGAAGAAACTGATTCTGACATCCTATACGCTGTATCCATCAAGGAAGATACGGCGTGTATGTGCATGCACTTCACTAAAGACCACGCAGGAACAAGATTCAATACGCCGTATCCAGAAAAAGTCTATACGCCGTATTCAAGATATAGTAATAAAATATTCTGAAAAATATCGAATGTGGTCCCTACTCCAAGAAACCCCAGATATGTCGTATTGACCTCAGTCAATACGCTGTATCGACCAAATTCCAGACCTTATAAATAGAAAACCTAAAAATAGGTTTTCAGTGTGCTAAATCATATTTTCAACACCTTAACCATAAAAGTCAATTTTCAGAAGAAAAGAAGAGTAGAAGAGGTCGAGCATAGTAACTAATTCCATAGGAAACACCTTGTAATCTCCTATACTCTTGTAATCATTTAGTTTTTGGTATCATTCGTTAACTCGGTTAGTTTACCTTGGCTAAATTATTACTCTTGTATTGATTATGATGTTTGAAGGCTAATACCTTCGGGTATTAGCCATTATTATGAAGATTTGAATGTTTGGTTTTGTTTATATCGATTGCTTAATTTATCGTTGATTGCTTGTTTATGTTTATCAGTTTATACTTGTTTACGTGCTTTTGTATGCGACATATCATTCAACTGGATCTAGTGATACAGACCAAGTAATCTAGATGCCGGGATGGCTCTCCATATAGTAATTTATACATCTAGACTAATAGGATCACGAATAATGACCTATCTTTGCCCTTATATTGCGAGCTTAGTTGGACTGGCAGGTGACCCTTGGGATCAAAAAGTACGTTCTCAATTAATTGGTAAAGACTTGGCCAGTGGACTACTAGTGTATGAATTGCCTTTAAGCAGTAAGTGGGTAAAGTCTCTATGAGCTAGAGTTTAACAAGATCACCATTGCTTTAACCCCTAAGATAGATTATAATCAGCAAATAAGGATGCTTTATGCGGATACGTTTAATTGTGACAGAATTCTTCGTATCTAGGTCTTAGGAAAAAGTAACGCCTAAGTCTTAAGAATGATATGCCTCCCCGGGATAAGTAATCATTGCACTAAATAAAAAAACCCACGTTCTAATTGGATTAATCATGGCTAATACAGTTTTCTTATATTTCTTATGAAATTTTGCTACCACCCTGTAAGGCCCCCCCCGAATGTAGTAGCTGAGCACTGAGTAGGAAAGAGAGGGTAAAACCTAAGAGAGTGTGAGCTATGAGTATGACCCTTCAGTCGAGTATCAAGGACAAGATACTAGTGGCTCAGGAAGAGGCATCTGATGAGTCTACGGGATTGAAGAAAGTACTAGATAAGATGATAGAACGTAGGACCGATAAAGCATTGTATTACCGAGATCAAATATGGGCTCCTTTGAAGGGTAATGTGAGAACCCTGATAATGGATAAACCCATAGGTACGAAGTACTCTATACACCCCCAGAGCTGATAAGATGCATAAAGACCTAGAGATAGAAATTATGCCTGGAAATGAAGAACATATAGTTTGTTGTATGATAGAAGGTGTTAACTATGTTTGAAAGGTAAAGGCTGTAACAGACAGAGCCATCAAGCATATCAGCAACCTGAGATCCTTGAATGTAAATGGGAAAGGATAGCAATGGATTTTGTCACTAAGCTACCAAGGACTAGTAGTTGGCATGACACAATCTAGGTCATTGTGGAACCGGTTCAACTAAAGCCTGCTCAATTTCATACTATGCATGAGGATTAAAAGATGGATAGGTTAGCTAACTATATCAGAATGAGATTGTTACTGTGCAGGACATGGTGGTCCCGATCTCAATCATATCTGATCGTGATAGTCGTTTCACATCAAGGTTTTAGCAGTCAATGCAAGAGGCATTAGGAACCCGTTTAGACATGAGTACGGCTTACCAGCCTAAGACCGACGGTCAGAGTGAGCGTACAATCCAGACCTTGGAAGACATGCTTAGAGCATGCGTCCTAGACTTCGGGGGAAGTTGGGATGTCCATCTTCCAGTGTGAGATGTGCGCCTTTTGAGGCTTTGTATGGTATAAAGTGTCGTTCCCAATTATGTGGGTAGAGGTTGGAGAGGGTAAGTTGATAGGATCTGAGTTAGTGCAAGAAACTACAAAGAAGATCTCGTAGATTAAGGATAGACTTAAGGGTGCTCATGATCTTCGGAAAAGCTATGCCGATAAGAGGTATAACCCTAGAATTTCCCAGTGTCGTTGAATGTCTTGCTCAAAAGTGTCACCAAGGAAAGGAGTGTACGTCTTAGGGAAGAAAGGGAACTAGAACAACCTAGGTTTCGTTTACCATTTGAGATCACAGAGAGGATCGTTCCAGTGGCCAATCGAGTTAGACTTTACCTAAGAACTTAATGAATCCAATTACACGTTTCACGTGTCGAACCTTAAGAAGTATTTGGCTGACCCAATACTGCAAGTGCCTTTGGATGAGATCAAGTTTATGCTAAGTTGAATTTTATGAAAGAACCTGTGAAAATCTTGAAGAGAGATTTCAAGAAGCTTAAGCGGAGCAGGTGTCATCGTCAAGTTTTAGTGGAATTCGCAATGTGGACCTGAATTTACGTGGGAGCGTGAAGATCAGATGAAACTTAAGTCTCCGCATCTGTTTAGTCCTGTCAGTAGCTGAATTTCAGGGTTGAATATCTTTTAAGAGGGGTAGAATGTAACCTTTGCCCCTTTTGTGAGATTTGAATGTTCTAATTTAGTCCTTTGACTATTGGACTTTTGTTAGTTTCCTTAGAACTAGTACTGTGTTGGCGGTGGCGAATAATGTGATTTTCGTTATTTGGTAAATTTATATTGCTTGTGTGTGAAATCCTTTATTTGAGGATTTAATATATGTTGATTATGTTCCTGTAGGTTTTTCCCGTGTAAGCTTGAAATGCCAAAAACGAATCCCGACACGTCCGATAATGTTCCAAAATAAAGTTATGAGAGTGTAAATTGAAAATATGTCATGTAAATACACTAGTTATGGAAATACTTTTTATAGTGAATAACATGCAAAGTAACTTCGGGAAATATTTTTACGATCGGAGGTTTTTTGCATTTAAAGTGAACCCGACACAAAAAGAAGGCATACCGAGCCCCTAGGATACCCTTTCTGGTTTCAAGTCTTGTAGGGGACAATATAGCATTTTTTAGCACGGTTAAACAACCGATTCGTTTATTAGGACAATGAACGGCGATATGTAATTACAAATTAATTTTCGGGTTTTACGCGTTTGCTTTAATCGAAAGTCGTTAAGCTAAATACGCGTAACTAAAAAATGATCATTCAATGTAACGAGAATTTACACAATTAAATGTTTACATCAAGCAAGTGTTATATGATTATTTAGGAGGAATAGTTATTATCATTGCACAATTTCAATTTTTTGGTTACGTTTAAGTGTTATTACGTGTCTCGATAAATAACTTTTTAGGCCATCCCAAAACACTTTAACTTATCTAATCTACCTCATCAATTCCCAAGAATTTAAACCAATACTTAAAGTTTATTAAAACTTCAAGTATTTATCACATTATACATATTCTTCATGAAAGAATTCAAATCAAACTCTACCATGTGCAAACTATACATTTTATTAAATCTATACTACATTATACTTCAAATAATACATTTATTATACATTAAGTAAAAGATCAAAAGATATCACCAAGCCCTCCCCTAGCATAATTTCGTGGAATAATATGTAGAATAAGCTCTGAGACACCAAGAAACCTTCATAAAAATAATCTTGCATGCCACTCGAACACAGACTAGACCAAGATAAGCCCTAAAAAAGCCTATCTTGTTCTCATGTCATCCAATCCCTGCCACCTTTCATATGAATCAACATTGACATCAAATATCTTCATAATATCTTCCAAGTAGTATATATAAGCATGCACATGTGAGCTAGGGACTCATACACTTCACTTCATTACTAGAAAAATCATAAAACTCTTCCTTTTTTTTGGTTATATCCCACAACAGTCAAAAACACCCCAAACAAATCCCATTGCTTGAATTTTAATCATTATACAAGGCAATACACACATTCATATCAAGGTAATTACTAAGAAAGGTTACAATAGTTGGTTAACAATTGCAAGGAAGAATCAAGAAAAGGTAAGAAAGGTTTCATGGGAAAAATTAGGGTATTCATGCCTAATTTTTCAAGCCCGAGAGTATAAAAACAACAAGGTTGATTGGTTTTCTTTTCTCTACTCATCCACACAAGGTTATATATAAAGCTTGATCATTTCATAACTAATATTTTATGTGTTCATATGTTATATTTAGCTAAATCACCATTTAGGGTACTTTTGAATATGTAAAATAGATATTTACTTATGATTAATGTTTTATGAACTTATTTACATGTCACATGGATGCTAATATGATGTTAAAAGGATGTATAAGTGTTTTAACATGTTGTTTAAGTATAAACATGTATATGTACAAATTAGGGTTTCTAATGTTAACTTATAATTACAAGTGAAAATGGTATTAAACTGTTATCATTGAATATACTTGAGTAACGCATGATTACTAATGACTTTTATATATGTAAAACATAAGATAGAAATGTTGTGAAGTAGTTGTAATAAGGTGTTGAATCTTAAAGGTACAAAAATCAAGCTTAAAACATGTCTAAATCACAAAAACCACAACCTTCTGATTTGATTCGAATTTAGAAGCACCATAGAAGGTTTTATAAATAAAGTAACATCATCGAAAGGATTCAAAAATGATAAGAAACTCGAACAACGGATTAATAACGAAGAAGATACACTAGTTACGAGTTTCGACGCTAAATACTTTATAAAACAAATTTTTCTAAAAATTACTATTCATGGCAGTAACTTATACTTTGTAAACATCAATAATATGATAAAACTTTCAATTTACGAGAACAGTTCAAAAGAATCGCTAAAAAAACGGATGCAGATAACGAATAATATACGACAAAACGGTTTTTACGATAGATTAAAAAGTATAAAAACAATTTTATAGCTAGTTATGAACAGTAAAAACACAATTCATCATAGAATCTCAAAACCTAAAATTGGTGATTTTATGATCACCAAGAATCACTAATACGAAAGCATGGGCGTAAAGAAACGCGAGAAACAGACTTAAAAAACGACAAAGTTATGTCATTTGCTAAAGGCGTAATTAAAACGTTTTACATCATACATAAAACGATTCACTTAAACGAATAGATGTTGGAATAGTTATATAGAAATATATATGTATTAGTTATCAAAAGTGCTATATATACTAGGAATTTCATAATGAGCATCTTTGGATGGCGTTATGACGAGTTGTTGATTTACGATTTAAAGTGTCTCAAACTCCTCGTACGTCATGTCATGGACCACCAAACTTATGATAGCCCATACGATAGTACGAGATAACTATATAGGATTAAATATGGTAGTTGATATACAAGTATTTGAATATTGATTCGACCAATATTAACTAGGTTGCATTCGGAGCGTTATCGTGACGCGTTTATACTGGATATTTTAATATCAATATACTCACACAATGTAGTCATAAGCCCATGTGTTACAATTATTTATTACAAGTTTTGGCGTGAGAAACATAATGCATGTTAAACGAAATTGGACGCAGTGTACATTTTATCATGATTACGTTTAGCCTAAAGTAGCGCTAACCCACTATGCCCATGAATCATGAACTGTAATTTACTGGAAAATGAGCGCGAATGATTAATAGATAGATCTATTGGGATTGCCCTCCCCCTTCGTGTGACAAGCTATCACATGGAAACGAACGTATATTCATGTCGATTTTGATATTACGGTTGACATCATTCACGGCAATGTAGGCAATAATTTATGATATGACTTATTTAATGTCGAGCTTGCGTGTCATGAGCTTAGCAAAACTAATTACAATTTGTGATGACATACATCTGTTGCTTTATCACGGGGAAAAGTCTTGTGTCCTGCATATACAATTACAATAAAACCTATGAAATTTACCAACTTTATGTTACGTTTTAAATGCATGTTTTTCAGAGTTCATAAGCACGAATCGAAGATACATTGGTGGTTATTTTGAAGTCATCATTAAATATTTAGACGCATACATTTTGTATAACTGTTAAGGGCGTTAAATCTTTATATAATAACAAGTAAAACACGTAAAGCTTGCTGTTTGTAACACAAGCTTTATTAAATCCAATGTAATCAGTATTTAAACGACTTTTTGTTCGGTTCATATATTATCTTATGTTATTATCTTATGTAATTGGTCAAAGGTATTGCTAAACTATAACCGTTTTCCAAACATTGCATTCATACAAAGGGTTTCACGGAACATACATACACAAAGTTGAGCTTAGTCGGTTTAGGCAAGATGCTGCATGATTGATAATCATGATTGATAAACATGTTATTATCAATGTATATTACTATAAGAGTCTATATTAAATACTAATATAAGTTAATGATGAGTTTAGAATACGGTTATGTTAGATTCGAAAGATTCCACGGTCAACCACACGGTAGTGTCAATCTATTTGAGGATGGGTCAGACATTGTTCACCAGGATCGATGTACCACCCAATATGCAGAGGACCCATGAGCTTACATAATGGCTTGCTCATACAGGTTCCACCATCCCGCCTGGACAACTATACCTGGTCCCCGAGGTTCCATACCACCAACGCCTAGACTACATACCTTGCCCCGAGGAGCTCAGTCACACCCCACAAGACTTTGTTTCCTTAGCTAAGTAGCCTGAGTACATACCATCAGGAGGATGAATAACAGACTTCCCCGGCCGAGGAGTAGCCACTACCTGCTGCTCTTTAAGAAGGCCCTCACCCACTGCAGATATCACACAGGATATTGTTCTTTGAGTCTGAATCCGTAGAGGAGCCAGGAAGAGACGATAGGATCCTGAAGGATCCAGCGGATACCCTGCAGATAGTATAAGATTATGATGAAAGGATGAGGACAAGATTAGGAGATGGAGGATTGATGTACATCCATCTCTTGCCGACTCTGTTCACACTGTACACGTATGCCTCTAGGATATCTATCCGGGATGAGCCCATCCATATACTTCTGTCATCTTCTAATGGTAAGAGTCGAGAGACTTCTTGCCTAACACCCCCCACCATCACCACTTACTCCCACTATCATCTCCTTAACCACATTACCATCTCCCCCAATTCCAGCAATCACCACCTAACTAGTCCTATTCGCGCCGTTGTGCTAATCGGCTGCTATGAGCCGGCTGGAGAGCCGAGACACCATCCACCCTCATCACATTACCACAACCTACTTCATCACCACTTTTGCATGACTATCATCTGACCACATGACAGATAAGGCCCGAGATTACACTATAATACCGACCTCGGAAGAGGTTGGGTATTGGCCCTTGTCCTAGTACGATGATTGGGAGAAGTTCAGCTGCAGCTACACAGACCGATTGGAGGTCGTATGGGCAGACTATGGGTTTTGTCGTACTATGGATCCGGATCAGACATCAGAGAGCCAGAGGAGGTCGGCTAGGATTAGAGATGTTTGGGTAAACCCGAGAGACGGCAGTTGATGAGGTACACCGAGACCCTTAGAGGGGGTCAATAACTAGCTGGGAAACAGAGCTTACGGCAGTCCAGAGCAGACACGCATGATATCATATGCCGTGATAGAGGATACTCCAGGACAGGCCGGCCCCAGATATATCAGAGTGTTGGGACAATTGGTTATGATAGTCAGTACCATTATGAACTGCACACGACTACTAGATCAGGAGCTTTAGTTTTCCCGAGAGGCATAGGGGAGCCTCCAAAGAGGTTAGCTATATGACACGTTCAGAGATTTTGCATTACGTTCTATAGTGGCTGGTTTCAGCAGCAGTGATTTGACAGTTGCAAATGCAGCTGACCGTAAAGAGTCAGGTTGTGACCTTTAGAGATGCTACAAGCAACTACCGAAGGCATGTCAGTTGACTAAGGCATTAGATTGCTGAAAGACTGACATACAGAACCCCAGATGGCCTGAGCATCAGAGGCAGCTAGACCCAGCAAAAGGTCCAGCACAGTCCCTGAAGCATATTGGAGGCTGGTAGCATACCTAATTTGGTTATGTTGTAGCTATGCTATGCAGCCTGTTAGTATTTATGGGTTATTCCCAGCTAGCAGCGTCTAGATCTTTAGTTGTTTAGCTACCAGATAATGAACTTTGTTCATGTATTAAACTATCATGTACAGCATACTAAGAGTATAAACGGGTTAAATCCGCTAGATGCTTTAGGTTGTTTCTTTTTCGTCTTGTAACCTAAGGTAGTAATCATCTTGTGTCTGAACCGAACAAGTTATGTTTTTCCAAGTTATATATGAAAATAGGACGGATTACGTTATCTATGAAAATCGAATTATATTATAAATGAATGTCATGTTGGTTATATACCATGGTTAATTCATAACAGATTGTACATTCACTGTAAGATGTGATCTCGTTTTTCTTTAATGTTGTATATGTTATGGTATAGTTATGATTTTAGAAAATCTAACGAGGTATTATGTTTTTTTTTTATTTAAAGAAAATGGCACCAAAGAGAAGGACCCGCGAGGTAAACCCAGTGCATGATACACCAACACCAGTCACAGATACTTATAACACTGACATCTTTCACCAAAGCCCAAATTCAGGGAATGATTAACGAAGGCGTTACTGCTGCCAGCAGCACGTGATCAAAACCAGGAATGGCAATGATAGCCATACTACAAGAACGGTGTCCAGATGCCTGTGCAAGTTTGCTCGTTAATGCACCACCTGGACATTTCCTAAAATGCTAACCCTAGAACTCAAGGGCACTGAGGAGTGGTTGGACTCACTCCGTGGTTTGAAAAGCATGGATCTGTTTACAAGCATAAGAAACTGTACAGTATCAAGCCAGGTCAAATTTGCTATTGTACCCTGCAAGGAAATTCCTATAATGCAACTTAACATTGTGAAACTCCCATGTTTTAGACCACTACTTCCTGAAGCTGCCCATAAATCAATGCCAAGTAGGACACTGAGAAGATGATGACAGACAAATACATCCCAATGGCACAAATTCAAACTGGAGTTTGAAATGTGGAATTTGAGAGGTGAAGTGGTACCGATGTGGAAACCTTACCAATGTTTCCAGAACTGGCACTAATGTGCAATCGGATGTTTCCTAGAAGAAATAGACCAAGTTAGAAATAAGTCAGAAGCTTCCTAACAACTATCCATGCATGTGATGGCAACTAAGCCAAAAACTATGGCAGATGCCATTGATTTCGCCACAGAACTCATGGACAAAGAAGATCAACACTTGGGTAAGAACGTCAGGCGGACAACAAGAAGAAAGTCGATGACATCTGCCAGGAACAACCAAAATCAGCAAACCAAACAAGAGACAAAACACTGGAAGAGCTTAGCCGCAGGGAAATTGTCGACAGGAGACCATACGGAGGACCTAGACCTCTTGTTCCAAAAGTAACATCCACCATGATGGGTCCTTGTGCTCCAAATCCACAATTAGCAACCGATTTTGTCAATTAGCTACGTCAGGCAGGAATCCCCAAAGGTCAACACTAGGGCAAATCAGAGGGGCAACGTTTGTTTGAATGTGGTGCCAGGGGCATTTCAAGAAGGATTGGTCCCAAATTGAAGAACAACAACAATGGGGTAATCAGTTTGAAAATGTCAGGCTCAAGCAAAGGTGTATTGCGAGTGCAATGCATGGGACACAAATACCCGACAACAAAGTCATCACGGTTACTTTTCACCCTAAACAACCGATAAGCACTATTTTATTTTGATCCCAGGAGCCAGATAGGAGTTTTGTATCTACTGCATTTAGCTCTTGAAAATGTTATCACTCGCAACTGCATTAGATCCATGATTATAATGTCGAACAATTCCGAACGGGCGAATTGTTGGGTTAAAACACTATATTCAGTGTTGTACTAAACTTCTTAAATCATCCCCTCAACATAGAATAATGTCCCGTAGAACTAGTAGTTTTTGACTGAAAATTAGTATGTATTGGTTGGCAAAGTACCATGCCGTTATTGTCTGTGCAGAAAAGATCGTTCGTATTCCTTTTGGAGATGAAATTTTAATCGTTCAAGGTGACAAAAGCAGCAATGAACACGGGACCTGATTAAACATCATCTCGTGTACTAAGGCTCAAGATATTAACGAAGGATGTCAAACATATTCTAGCAAATATCACGCAACCAAAGACAAAGAAAATCAAAGGGAAACGACTTGAAGAATTGCCAGTTGTTCCAGAATTTCCTAAAGTTTTTTCCCTGAGACTAGCCTGGGTATACCACCCACTGTACGACAAGTGGATTTCGATCATTTGGATACCTGGTGCTACACCTGTAGCACGGGCACCATATAGATTAGCACCGTCCGAAATGAAGGAACTAGGAGCAACAAACGGAACTTACGGACAAAGGCTTTCATAAACCAAGTTCCTACACCACAGGAGCTTCGGTTCTATTTGTAAAGAGAAAGATGGATCTTTCCGGATGTGCATCGAATTACAGGGAAAAAAAAAAATTGGGAACAAACTGACAGTGAAAACCGCTACCCCACTCCCAAGATACGATGACTCTATTCGAGCCACTGCAAGGGTCGAGTATTTATTCAAAGATCGATCGTGGGTCAGGGTACACCAGTTGAGAGTTCAAGAATAAAGACATTCCCAAGACTGCATTCAGGCTCGATACAGTCACTATGAATCCAAGTCATCTTTGGTTTGACTAATGCACCGGTCCGTGTTTCATGATCCTTATGAACTGGGTGTGTAAACCGTAATGGACCAAGTTTGTAATGTCTTTCATCAATGACATTTTGATCTACCCAAAAGTACGAAGGAACAAGAAGAACACCTTAGCAAATTCCTTGAAAATTGCTTAAGAAAGAAGAATTGTACCCAAGTACTCCAATTGGAGAATTTTGGATCCCAGTGTACAATTTCCACCGTCATTGATTGACTGTCGAGGGTAATTCACGTTGACCCTCGCCAAGATTGAATCTATCACAAGATAGGGCATCTCTGAAAACACCAACAGAGATACGCCAAATTTTGGGCCTTGCCGGCTATTATAGAAGATTTTCATCGAAGGGTTTCAAGATCGCCAGGGGGAGTCAATTACCAACTAACCCCATGAAAGGAGTCAATTTTGAATGGCGATAAACAAGAAGTCACTTTTCAACTGTTAAGCAGAACGCTGTCATTGCACCAATCTTGCCTTACCTGAGGGAAGCGAAGTAATTCGTCGCATACTGCGATGCTTCAAAGAAGGGTTTTTTTGGGCGTTTGTGAATTTGATGCAAAGAGATAAGTTATTTCTTAAGCATCACGCCAGTTAAAAAAATAATGAAAAGAAACTACACGAGTCAGGATTAAGAACTTGGGGCAGAAGTGTTGCTCTAAAGATTTGAAGGCACAAACTTACGAAACCAAGTGCACGGTTTCACTGAACTCAAAAGTTTCCAACACATCATGATCAAATTAATTAAATATGAGGCAGACATATGCTGTTAGAGTTGCTGTAGTGATTACGATGTCAAAATTCGTTAATACCCAGGGTAAGGCCGAATGTTGTTGCAGATGCTCTGGCAGGAAGAAACGAGAAACCTAAGGGTTCGGGCCTTAGTGATGACTATTGGCTTGGATCTTCCTAAATACAATCTTGAGAAAGCTCAGACTGAAGCACGAAAGCCAGAGAACATCAAGAAGGAGGATGTTGGAGGTATATTGGTTGAGAATTCAAAAGATCCGGAGAAACTTAGAACGGAAAAGTTGGAACCACGTGCTGATGGAACTATGTGCTTAAATGGCAAAAGTGGTTACCATGTAGTATGGCACTTAAAGACTGTGTCATGCACGAGTCCCCACAAGTCTAAATACTCTTTTCATCCCGGTTCTAACAAGATGTACCAGGATAGAAGAAACTATACTGGTGGTCCCAATATGAAAGCCATACATCCGCCAACACCTATGTTACAAATGTTGAGACACTGTGCAAAGGTCAAGGCATAACATCAAAGACCATCGGTTTTTAGTACAACCCGAGATACCTCACAGGAATAGGAACAACATCACTATGGATTTGTCACGAAGCTTCTAATCGTACACAAGGCTATGACACTATTTAGGAGATCATAGACCGAACTTACAAAGTCTGCCCTTTTTTATGCCAATGAGGGAAACGATCCTATGGATACACAGGCGAGAAATTAGCCTAAAGGATTGTAGTCCAAGCATAATACCTGTTTCAATTAATCTAAGATCGTGACCCTCGGTTGCGCATCAAATTTTCAAGAAGACACTTCAGAAGGCTTGGGTACAAGTTTTGATATGAGTACTGCAATCATCTGAAAACCGACGGACAAAAGCGAGAGACCCATCCCAAACTCTCGATGATATCTACGCTTGCGTAATCGACTTTTGAATTGGTTGGGTTAAGCATTTGCCAATATCTAGTTTACATCTAAAAAACAAGTTTATCATGCTAGCTAAAAGGCAGCACTGTTTGAAGCATCTTTAAGGTCAAAAGTTGTCGTTCACCCGTGTTTAGGTGCCGAGTTGGCACAATTTAACTCCCGGTCCCAAATAAGAGCAAGAAACACCTGAGAAGACAACCAGATAAAACAAAGGATTCAAACCGCACGCTGATTCGACAAAAAGCTACGCAGATTTAAGCGTAAACCGATGGAGTTTTCAATTGGAGATAAAAATTATTCTTAAGATTCGCCTGGATAGCGGGACTATGTTTTTGGCAAAACGGGTGAAGTTCACCCCAGATATGTCGGAACTTTCAAATGTGAAAAAGGTTGGAGCCGTTGCATACAAGCTGAATCTCCTCAAGACTGAGCAGGGTCCACATACGATTCCATGTATCCAACTGAAAAAATGTTATTCTGGCATCCATATAGTCGTTCCGTTGGACGACACCAAGAGAAGACAAGCTTCCATTAGTTAAAGAGCCGGTAGAAATCATGGAGTCGCAAAGTCAAACAATTAAATGCGAATCTGTGTCCCGATATGTCAAGTTCGATGAACTCTAGAAGGGTCCTGAGTTTACGTGGGATACGTGAAGATCAATTCAGAAGAAAATATCCACAACCTCACTTCGCGATAAAGAACTTTTAGGCCTTCCCGGGAAGCACTTAACTATCAACTAAAGTGCTTATTTACGATATTTATTATTGTTACGTTAAGTGTTACATTTCAAATAACATGAAGTTTTGTCCCAATTATATCATTGCACATTTTACTTTATTATTGGTTACTTAAGTGTTTAACGTTCGCGATATAATAACTTTTAGCCTCCCGAAGCACGTTAAATTATACTACTCATCATCAAATACCCAAAATATTATACCCAATACTTAAAGTTTATTTAAAACTTCAAGTATTTATCACATTATACATGATTCTTCATGAAAGAATTCCAAAGTCAGACCTACCATGCTGCAATAACTATACTAGATTTTATTAAATCTATACTACATTATACTATCAAATTACATTTAAAAATTAAGTAACAAGATCAAAAGATATCACACAAAGCCCTCCCCCTAGCATAAGTTATGTGTATATGTATGTCGGATAAGCAATGATCCCACCAAGAAAACTTCATAAAAAATCTTGCATCCACTTGAACCATGACAAGACCAAGATAAGCCCTAACTAAGCCTATCTTGTTCTCATGTTCCATCCAAATCCCTTGCCACCTTTCATATGATCAACTTGACATCAAATATCTTCATAATATCTTCCAAGTAGTATATATAAGCATGCACATGTGAGCTAGGGACTCATACACTTCACTTCATTACTTAGCAAAATCAAAAAAACTCTTTCTTTCTCTTGTAAAAGCCCCGTCTCAAAACACCACCAAACCAAATCCATTGCTTGATTTTATATCATTATACAAGCATACACACATCATATCTAATGTATTAAAAGAAGTTTTCAAGAGTTGCTTTAACATTTCAAGGAAGGAAACAAGAAAAAGGAAAAAGGGTTTAGCTTAGTGAAAAATTAGGGTTTCAACCTAATTTTTCAGCCAAAGAGTTTAAAACCACAATGTTGGTTAATTTTCTTATTCTCTATAACTCATCCACATCCCAGGTATATATAAAGGCAAGAATCATTTCATAACTAGTATTTTATGTGGTTCAGTGAAAGTTATATTTAGCTAGATCACCATTTAGAGTTACATTTGAATATGTAAAATGGATAAATACTATGAATAATTAGTTTTAAAACAGGATAAAATACATGTCACAAGGATGCTAAAATGATGTTAAAAAGGGGAGTATAAGTGTTTTAAATCATGTTGTTTAAGTATAAACATGTATTAGGTTACAAATTAAGGTTTTCTAATGTTAACATATGAGATTACAAGTGAAAATGGTTAGTTAACACTTGTTATCATGAACACGACTGTGAGTAAAGCAATGATCTAATGGACAATATTATGAAAGCATAATGATAGAAATGTTGTGGAAGTAGTAGTAATAGTTTTGAAGCTTAATGGAACAAAAATCAAGCTAAAACAATTGACTAAAACACTAACCTCGAACCTTTCTGTTTTTGATACGAATTTGGAAGCAGCCACTTAGGTTTAAAAATATATTAACATCTCGTAAGGATTCAAAAATGATAAGAAACTCAACAAACGTATAAATAACGAAGAAAAACACTAGTTAACGAGTTTACGATGCTAACTACTTTATAAAACAAAATTTATAAAAATTACTAATCATCGGCATAACTTATACTTTTGTAAACACAATACTATGATAAAACTTTCATAACGAGAACGTGTTTGGAAAGAATCGCTAAAAACTAGCTATAAACGAATAAGATTAACGACAAAAACAGGGTTTTAAACTTTAATTAAAAGTATAAAAACAATTTTATAGAGCTGTTATGAACAGAAAACACTATTCATCACAGAATCTCAAAAACTAGAAATGTAATGTTATGATCACTGGTCCTTCTTAATACTAAAGCATGCGTAAAGAAACCGCAGAAACGGACTTAAAACGACCAAAGTTATGTCATTTTCAGCAAAGCGTAATTGATAAACATTTTACTTCATAAATACGATTTCACATTAAACAAATATATGGTGATATAGCATATAGAAATATATATTTATTAGTTATCAAAGTGCTATAATTACAAGGGAATATTCATAATGAGCTTCTTCAGATGGCGTATGACGAGATTGTTGGATTTACGATATATAAGTGTCCTAACTCCCTCTTACGTCATGTCATGACCTCTAAATTATGAAGCCTGAATTATAGACGATGATACTATATAGGATTATATATGGTTTTTGATAGACAACGTACTTGATACTGAACACCTATATAACTAGATGCATTCGGGAGTTATCGTTACGCGTTTTTACTTGGACATTTAATTGATCAATTTTACTCACTCAAGGTGAGTTCATAGCCCCTGTTTTACAATATTGATTTACAAGTTTTGGGGTGAGAAAACATATGCGTTTTACAATTGGACGCAAGTGTACAATTAATCATGATACATTTTGCCTAAATAGCGATAACCCACTATGCCTATGAATCATGAACTAATCAATAACTAGAATGTGAGCCGCTGAATGATAATATATAGAACTAATTGGAATGACCCCTCCCCGTTCGGAGAATACTATCACTGGAAACGCACGTAAATACAAGATCGATTTGGATGTCACGTGATGAACATCATCACGGGCAAGTGTAGGCAATATTTATATTATGTAATTTATTTTATGACGAGCTTCGGGTGTCATGAGCTTAGCAAAACGTAATTACATTTTGTGATGGTCTCAACTGTTCATTACACGTGAAAGTCTTGCGGACAGCATAAACATTTTACAAAAACCTAATGAAATTCACGCAATATATGTTGACATTTTAAATGCAATTGTTTTTCAGGATGTCCATTAGCATGAGTGCGAAGGATACATTTATGTTATATTTTGAAGTCATGCTTAAAGAATAAGTCGCATTAACATTATGAAACATCTGTTATGGGCTGGAAATTTATGTAATAATAAACAAGTAAACAAGTAAAGCTTCGGGATTTTTGTATCACGTGCTTTATTTAAATCCATTGGTAACGGTTTTAAAATGACTTTTGGTCGTATTTTATATTATCTTGTTTTAATTGATTCTGAGGAAGAACCAACGCCCCGCCCTATTTCGCTGCGACCCAATTTGGAGGTGTTACAAAGGTGGTCCAAACCATGGTACATATGTAATTTGTATACATCCTAAGCACACACACTTCATGTTATTTTGAAAATCAAAACACACACTCTTTCTCTCTTTTCTCTTGTTGCATCCGACCAAATCACACACACACACACATACTTTTTTTTATTTTTTAACTTTGATAAAAAAAAACATGTGAAGATTTGCCGGAGTCGTGGGCTGAATACTAATTAAAAAAGGGGTTATAGTTTAAACTACATTTTGGGAAGTTGTTCACGTTCGTATCTCTACTTTTCAAAACCCTCTTTGTAAGTTTTCTAAATCTTGATTTAACTTGTACTTTTGAGTGTTAAATGATTCATAGAAGCTAGTTGTACGGTGCGTTTGTTAAAAATCGAACACGAAAATTTGATACGTAAAGGTTGTTTAGGTTCGGTTAGGGTACTAAAAAACAAATAAAAAGGGAAAGAGGTTTGATATTTTGAATCGTGGTCGTGATGTTGAAAAATATTTATTTTGCTATGTAGCTTATTATTGAGATTAGTAGCTTATAGGCATTTTTATAAGCATTTTTGGACTTTTTGGGCTTATTATGGTTCGAAGACCACAAGGAGACAAGTATGAGTGTTTTTTGTTATTACCCTAGTATGTCGTATTTTTGTGGACTATTTTGATAGTTTATGGTGATAACCGAATATACTACGCAGCTTATTAGCTTATTAATAAGCTTAATGGATTGGTTTTGGAGCTTAAAGGCTCACGGCCCAATAAGCTCTTTAAGCCATGGCTTATTAAGAGCTTATTGTGGTTCGGATTATTTTGTTAGCTATTGTTTTGGGCTTATATTTACTAATGGGCTTTAGTTTTGGGCTTAAGTTGTATTATATATCTATGGATACTTTAACGGGCCGCTATTGGGTTTTGGCGTAAACTAGTTGTTTTAAGGGTTTTGGCGAACTTTTGGAAAGCGAAACATACTTGGATATGATGTGTTAAAGACGGTTGGGAACAATTTTTTTGATGTATGTGTAAAATGTGTGAGTTTTGGCGTTTTGTCGAAAATGGAAAATTGTAAAAATGATTGAAAAATAAAGGATTTTAAAACCTTGAAAACGTTGTAATAAACGAACGGGGTCATTCGAAATTATTGTATAAAATCTAAAAACACTTAGAAATTTTACTCTCAACATAACCTTTCGATTAATAATAAAATATTATTATTTTATTATTTTAATAAGTCGACTAAAAGACCGAAAATATATATATTTTGAAACTTCTCTAAATTGTTTAGTATACATAAACATTTCATTTATTACAACTTAAATAATGAATTAACGGTAACTAAGAGTGCCGAATAGATTTACCGAAGTATATTTATAAGTGTTTTGATGACATCAAATAACGTCACTTTTATAGCATAACATTTTTATTCTCCATGTAATTAACCCAAGATATACTTATCCAAAAATATGTTTTGCATACTCGTTTGTTAATTGATTAATTGTAGTAAATTATTATGAAGTACTTGGTGAAAGTTAACTAAAAGGCACGCATTCTGGAGCTTAAACGAAGAAATATGAAAAAGAACTGATTCTGACATCCAATACGTCGTATCCATCAAGGAAGATACGGCGTATTTGTGCCTGCACTTCACTAAAGACCACGAAGGAAACAAGATCAATACGCTGTATCCAGAGAATCCTATACGCCGTATTCAAGTTATAGAATGTGAAGATTCTGGAAGATATCGAACGTGGTCCCTACTCCAAGAAACCCCTAATACGCCTTATCGAAGACTTTCAATACACCGTATCGACCTTTTTCGAGACCTTATAAATAGAAAACTCACAAATGAGTTTTAAGTGTGCTAAATCATATTTTTGATACCTAAACCATAAAAGTAGATTTTCAGAGGAGAAGAAGAGCATAAAGGTCTTGCAACGTAATCAATTCCATAAGAAACAACTTGTAATCTCCTATACACTTGTAATCGTTCAGTTTTTGGTATCATTCGTTAACTCGGTTAGTTTACCTTGGCTAAATTATTACTCTTGTATTAATATGACTATTGAAGATAATACCCTTCGGGTATTAGCCGTTATTATGAAGATCTGAATGTTTTTTGTTTACAGTTTCTTATGCATGTGATAAATGGTAATGGGATTCATGTAGACCCTAGTAAGATTAAAGCTGTTAAGAATAGAAAAGCCCCTAGAACTCCGTCTGAGGTTTGTTCGTTCTTAGGATTGGCTGAATATTACCGTAGGTTCATTGAGAACTTTTCTAAGATAGCTAAGTCTCTTACTATCTTCACTCAGAAGTGTAAGACTTTCGATTGGGGTGAGGAACGGGAATTGGAATTTTAAACCTTGAAGGATAAATTGTGTAATACGCCTGTTCTAGCTCTCCCCGATAGACCAGGAGACTTTGTGGTATATTATGATGCGTCCGGGATAGGACTAGGTTGTGTGTTAATGCAAAGAGGTAAGGTGATAGCCTACGCGTCTAGGCAGTTGAAAATTCATGAAAAGATTTATACGACCCATGATTTGGAGTTGGGTGCAGTCATGCTTGTACTTAAGATTTGGAGACATTATTTGTATGGGACAAAGAGTGTCATATATACGGATCATAAGAGTCTCCAGCATATCTTTAGTCAGAAAGAGTTGAATATGCGACAGCGTCGCTGGATAGAGTTGTTTAGTGATTATGATTGTGAAATTCGCTACCATCTTGGGTAAGGCGAATGTAGTGGCTGATGCCCTAAGTAGAAAGGAAAGAGTAAAACCCAAAAGAGTTAGATCTATGAATATGACCCTTCAGTCGAGTATCAAGGTTAGGATACTGGCGGCTCATAAGGAGGTTGTGGATGAGTCTGCGGGATTGTAGAAAGGTTTGGGAGAGATGATAGAACAGAGAAGTGATGGGACTTTGTACTACCTGGATCGAATATAGGTACCTTTGAAGGGTGATGTAAGAATCCTGATAATGGATGAAGCCCATAACTCGAAGTACTCTGTACACCCAGGAGCTGATAAGATGTATTACGATTTGAGAGATAGGTATTGGTGGCCTGGAATAAAAAAGAACATAGCTGAGTATGTTAGTAAGTGTTTGACTTGTTTAAAGTTTAAGGCTGAGCATCAAAGGCCATCTGGCTTTCTCCAGCAACCTGAGATCCCTGTATGAAAATAGGAAGGAATAGCTATGGATTTTGTAACTAAGTTGCCTAGGACTAGTAGTGGGCATGACATAATCTGGGTCATTGTGTACCGATTAACTAAGTCTGCTCATTTTCTACCTATGCGTGAGGATTATAAGATGGATAGATTGGATAGATTGTATTTGAATGAGATAGTTGCTAGACATGGTGTGCCGATCTCGATCATATCAGATCGTGATAATCATTTCACATCAAGGTTTTGGTAGTCAATGCAAGAGGCATTAGGAACCCGTTTAGACATGAGTACGGCTTACCACCCTTAGACCGATGGTCAGAGTGAGCGTACTATTCAGACTTTAGAAGATATGCTTAGAGCGTGCGTCTTAGACTTCAGAGGAAGTTGGGATGTTCAACTTTTGTTGGTTGAGTTTTCGTATAACAATAGTTACCATTCTAGTGTGAGATGTGCTCCATTTGAGGCATTGTATGGTAGAAAGTGTCGTTCGCTAATTATGTGGGCTGAGGTTGGAGAAGGTCAGTTGATAGGATCTGAGTTAGTGCAAGAGACTACTGAGAAGATATCGCAGATTAAGGATAGACTTAAGGTTGCGCGTGATCGTCAGAAAAGTTATGCTGATAAGAGGAGGAAGCCTCTAGAGTTTAGTGTAGGTGACTATGTTTTTCTCAAAGTGTCACCTTGTAAAGGTGTGGTACGCTTTGGGAAGAAAGGGAAACTAGCACCTAGATTTGTTGGACCTTTTGAGATTATTAAGAAAGTAGGCTCCGTAGCCTACAGGTTAGATTTACCTGAGGAATTAAATGATGTTCATGACATGTTCCACGTGTCTAACCTTAAGAAGTGTTCGGCCGATCCAACACTGCAAGTGCCCTTGGATGAAATCCAAGTTGATGCTAAGTTAAATTTTATGGAAGAGCCAGTGGAAATTTTGGAAAGATTGTTTGAGAAGTTTAAGCGGAGTAGAATTGCCATCGTCAAGGTTCAGTGGAATTCGAAACGTGGACCTGAATTCACGTGGGAACGTGAGGATCAGATGAAACTGAAGTATCCGCGTTTGTTTAAGTGATGTAGTAGTTGAATTTCGGGGTCAAACTTATTTTAAGGGGGTAGAATGTAACCTTTGCCCTTTTTGTGTTCTGAATATTTCATTTTAGTCCTTTGACTATTTTACGTTTGTCAGTTTATTTAGATTTGTATTGTGTTGACGGTGATGATTTTGTTGAGAATTGTGGTAATTTATAGTTATTTGTGAATAATATTCCTTTTTAGAGGTTATTATTATGTTATTTGTATACCGGGTGGTTTGACCCGTGAATTTTGAGAAATGCCGAAAAAACGAGTCTTGACACGTCCGTTAATGTCCAAATGAGTTTTGAAGGGTTTAAAGTGTAAATATGTCAAGTAAATACTCTAAGTTATTGGAAAAGTATTTTTAAGATGAATAAAAATGCTAAGTAAATTTGAGGAATAATTTACGATTGAGTTTTATAAGCTTTTAAGTGATCCCGACACGAAAAGAAAGACCCGAGACCCCATAGGATCCCAAGGCCGATCAAGAGAGTCAAGAGGGACAAGGAGGCATGATTTTAGCCACTTTGTCTAGAAATTGTACATTTATATTCCCACCACTAGATCATTCCATTTCATTTCAAAAAAATAAAACACACACATAAGTGTGTGTGTGTGTGTTCGTACGCCACCCAAAACCACCACAAACACCATAAATTTTCCAACTTTAATCAAGAACGAGATACTACGGGTTGATACGAGTATTTGGGTATTGATTTAAACAACGTTTGGGTTATCCGGTTTGCGTCAAAATCTATACTTTTGAAGATTTTCTTGTAAGTTACTTATATTACTTAGCTATTTTCTTTAAATAGTATAAGTATGTATCGTTGAGATATCGGATTGATAAGATATTTTGGAACGAGTCGTCAACCATCACACCACTAAATTGTTATGGGTAATTGTATAACGCATCTAGCCTCTATGCATCAAACATAAAGACTGTTTTAGAAATGGATGATTAAAATTGGACATTAACCGGACTAGGTCGTGTGCGGACGTCATTGCATTTGCTTGTGTGATTGAGATTTGGTTGCTAAAGACTTGCTTGAGGTGAGTTCTCATAACTCTATTTTTACTGTCTTTTTGTTAGGGGGAAATGATACTCAAATGTGTTTTGAAATGTTTTGAATTGAACTGTGCGAAATGTGATTTTGTTTTTTAGGACAAGATATGTACTTATGACTGCTATGTGAATATTATGTGTTGTATGATTGTTTGGATTGGAGGGGTACGCCTATCCCAGTATTTGTGTTATTATTGGAGCAATTAGGTACGCCTACCCTGGTATGTGTAAGGTCCTGCCTTAATCTATTGCTCTAGCTGGTAGGCCCTTTAGGTGCGTAAGTGACATATGGTGTTACATAATTAGCGGGGATGCTAAGTCATGGGTTGTTTGCATATATATTCACTGTTATATTGCATTATTGTCCACTGTTTTAAGTTATTGGCACAACTTTTGGGTTTAAGGTCAAACCTACGAGCTCACCAACATTATTGTTGACGTTTTCGAGTATCATTTTCAGGTGAAGTAAAAGATGAATAGTTGGTGTTATGTGATAGCAGGCTTAGGAGTATCCCGTGTGGATTTTTCGTGTAAAGCCTTGCTTGTTTATTTGTTTGGCTATTTGTAATTGGAAGTTTTAGTTTAAGGTTGGATTTGGACCCCTCTGTGGGCATTTGAAATTTGTAAGAGATTTTGGATTTAGTTATGATTTGGGACATCACTCGAGGTTGTTCGAGGTGGATGGTCTTCGTAACACTTGAAGTCTATGCATTGTAGTTTTCCCTTGTGTTATGATTGATCATTATGTTGCATTCCTAAGTTTCCGCCATTGTCAGGGTGTGACAACCACCATTTACATGTCTTACTAATCTGCCTATGTTGCTTCCTAATTGTTCTTCTAGGTTTCTGGTTAGTGGATTTTGCAGCAACTATTCTCTTAAAGGGTGTTGCAACATATTAGTTCACAGTTCGTTTAGGTTCTCTAGTACTAATAGGCACAATAATTGGCTGTTTAGTCCTAGAATTCACGCCATTAATATAATGAAGGACACACATATCATGATTGTCATTTAGCACACATTTTTCACAAGTAACACAAACAAAGTTTACATTCGAGGTCTTAGCATTCAAACTGTCATTACACGCAGTTACAAACGTTTTATTATTAGAAAACTTAAAATTCCTACGTTGGTCTTCTACTTCTTGCTTCTTCCCTTAACTATTGTTAGGCACGACTCTATCTTCCAATTGATTGCTCTTAAGCTATGGTCTACTAACACTAATAGTGGGAATTACTCCTGTAGAGAAAGACACGCATTTATTAGTTTTCCTAATGTCTTGAGGCAACTGTGGTGTTCTAGTTTGATTAGGCTTTGTGTGAACTTTATACATTCCAAGTGCAATCACATTTGTGTTCTTTAAAATTGACTTCACATTCTGAGGCAAAATCTGTGCAGTGACTGGTTTTGAAAAATCCTTTGACATGTCATTTTTAGTAATCGGTGTTGAATTTAAGAAATCTTTCTTTGCAAGAGAATCTAAAAAGTAGTCGGTTTACCTAAAATTGATTATCTTTGACTTTTAAAAGCATTCGGTTGTTGAATAACCAATGGTTTTTCAAACTTAGTTTCCACATATTTTCCTTTCATCTTTTCAATGAGTTTCTTTAACTCATTTATT
>BQNB010023472.1:0-55000 GCA_026074375.1 Tanacetum coccineum
CAATTATCCTACTAAAAAAAATGAAAGAACAGCGACATATATATTTCCTAAGGTGAGTTATTTTGCATATTAGTTTCTCCCGGACAAATCTATATCATTCATTTCATTAGATTAAAAAGACAAGATTTAAGATTTAAAAAAACATAGAGGGACCAAAAGTGTAAATTTACGAAAACTTACACTAATCACTCCCTCATTATTTGTAAAGTTGGCAAATCATGTCCAAATTGCAATTAATTAACCTTTTTGACATTTTGTATGTTTTTTACGTTTTTACGTCTTTTACCGTTTTTGTTACTTTTTTTACGTTTTTGTACGTTTTTACGTTTTTGTACGTTTTTTTACGTTCTTATACATTTTTTATGTTTTCATACGTTTTCGTCCGCTTTCCCACGCTTTCGTGTGTTTTCGTCTGTTTTCGCACGTTTTCGTGCGTTTTCGTTTTTTTAGACGTTCTCGCACGTTTTCTTATGTTCTCGCACGATTTCTTACGTTTTCGCACGTTTTCATACGTTTTCGTCTATTTTCACACTTTTTCTTCTGTTTTCGTCCGCTTTCGCACGTTTCTTTCGTTTTCACACGTTTTCGTCCGTTTTTGGACATTTTCTTACGCTTTCGTCCGCATTTGCGAGTTTTCGTCAGCTTTCGTGCGTTTTTGTCTGTTTTCGCACGTTTTTGTCCGTTTTCGCGCGTTTTTGTCTGTTTTTAGACGTTCTCGCACGTTTTCTTACGTTCTCGCACGATTTCTTACGTTTTCTTTCGTTTTCACACGTTTTCTTTCGTTTTCAACCGTTTTCGTCCGTTTTTTGACATTTTCGCATGTTTTAATACGTTTTCGCACGCTTTCGTCCGCATTCGCGCGTTTTCGTTCGCTTTCGCGCGTTTTAGCCAGCTTTCGCGCGTTTTCGCCAGCTTTCGTGCGTTTTCGTCCGTCTTCAGACGTATTTAGCCGTTTTGAGACGTTTTTGGCAGTTATCATTCGGTTGCTTCTGTTTTCATACGTTATCTATCAATGGTATTATACCAAAAACCATAAACCCCTAACCATTGAACCCTAAACCCTTAACCACTAGGTATAATATCACAAGTGACATGTACATAAACTTTAAGATCTATACCAAAAACCCTAAACCCTCTACCCATAAGTTAATTTCATAAGTGATAATTATACATAAACTTTAAAATATTACCAAAAACCTAAAACCCTAACCACTAAAACATATACCTTAAAAACTCCTAACACTAACCACTAGATATATTATACCAAGGGAGGTATCATAAACTTTAAAAGTTGATACCAAAAAAACCTTAAACCCTCTAACCTGTAACCCTTAACCACTAGTAGAATATCACAAAGTGATGTATACTTAAACTTTAATGCCTATTTTTACCAAACAACCGCTTAAACCCCTAACCACTAAACTTCTATACCAAAAAACCATAAACAACTAACCACTAAACGCCCTGTACCCAAAACCCTAAATCACTAACCGCTAAAACCCGATCCCAAAAACCCTTAAATCCCTTCCTAAACCACTAAACCTATTCAAAAATCTAAACCCCCTATACCACTAAACCGTATCAAAAACACTAAACCCCTACACCTCATAATCACTTGACCAATCACCCTAAACCCCTAACCATTAGGTATTAATATCACAGTGATATATATATATATACATAAAACTTACAAAATATATTCATAAACTCTAAACCATAACCATAACTCATATACCATAAAAAAAATCTTTAACCCATGCCACTAGATATAATATCACAAAGGATATATTACATATATTCTAAAATTTCTATACCAAAAAAACCCAAAAAACCCCATAACCACTAATACCCTCTACCAAAAAACCATAAACCCCTTATCCACTTCAGGTATACTATCTACAAGTAGATATTATCATAAAATTTAAAAATATACCAAAACCTATAAACCCTTATCCATTAAACCATATACCTAAAACCCCTAGAACCACTATGTATATTATCACTGCTGATGCATAAAATTTAAAACCTATACCCAAAAATCCTAAACCACAACCACTAAAGGCTTATGGTAAACTTGAAGGGTGGGGGGGTTGGCGCTTTGAAGAAGTTTACCGCTTTTTAATTTAATATTTATGTTTGTTTATAAAAACTTAGTAGATTTACGACTTTTGCGAATTTCAAAACTTACACAATATGAACATATATTAAATAAGTAGAAGCATATAAAGATAAGAGTTGGAGAGATCAAACCACAAAACACAAGGGTTTTATAGTGGTTTTTCCGTGTTACGACAGTTCCACTTCGGCCTTCCACTCCCCGCGCACCTAACTCGAGAGGTTTTCTTCACTTTGTCAAAAATCTCCTTTATGGCGGAGAAAGAAAACCGTACACATACGTGGCTTTTATATATTTCCGTACACTAATCTAGATGTCGAGTTCTAATCTTGCTTAGAACCAATTATCACAACCCAAACTTCACAATTTGTTTCTCAACTACTCCCCCCTCACAACTTCACGACTACTTCACAACTTCACTACACAACTTAGCTTCACACCTTGAACACAACTACACAACTTCTTCACACCTTCACAACTTCACAACTTCACTACACAACTTAGCTTCACACCTTGAACACAACTACACAACTTCTTCACACCTTCACAACTTCACAACTTCACTACTTGTCCTCACCACACTACTTATGTACAACTCACTAACACTACTAGAAAGGAATCACAAGATCCACCTATACCTTAAACAATCACCAAAATTAATAACTTCAAAATAACTTTACCAGATTTTACAAATTATTTACAAGATATGGTGTGGATGGCAAGAAGATGCAATGTTTATAACTTGGGTTGTAATACTTCTTCATTGTAATGATGGAAGTATTCTTCTCTTGCACTTGAGGAATTGAGCTTAGATCACTTAGAAACAAAGCTTTATGATTAAATGATCAAATGATTTAGAGACATGTGTGGGCTGTTTTAGAACAGAAAGAATAAGTACAAAAGGTGAGAAAAATGTTAGGGAATAGTCCAGTATTTATAGGGAAAACTGGAGGAGCGGAGTCTATGGCCGGTCCCCTTAAATAGGGTGTCGGCCCCCTTATAATTAAGGGGGCCGCCCATTTTCAGACGCTCCTCTTTTTGTCCTATTCAGGGGAGGTGTTTACGGTCCTTTTCTAGCCCGTTATTAGGTTCGAAAAAATTTGAAATTCTAAATGATTTATTTTGAATAAACATTTCTTGTAATGTAGAAAATGTTTTGTAAGTTTATAACTAATGTTTTACACCATTTTATAAAAGTTTGAGGTTGAATAAAATTTCCTTTGATCATAAAATGCATTAAGCATTTGTTTATTCATACCTTTAAGTGATGTAATTGTTGAAATGAGAATTTACTACTAAATACTTGTTTACGTTTAATTTTATGTTGAACATTTTTATATTTTGTGATTATTAAAATGTAAAGATGTGGGAAAATATTATTAATGTTTTTAGCGCTATTTTATTTTTTCTAACAATCTCCCTCCTTTTTGATGATTGCAAATTTAACTCATTAAATGTAAAATTATTTTTAAACAAGTTTTTAGTGAGTTTTATTCAATTTCTCCCCCTTTTTGTAGAATCAAAAAGGCTTCGTCGATGCGAAAATCGACGGAATAAGTGCTCCCCCTTGATGTGTGCTCCCCCTCGTTCGAGGGCACCAAGGAATCGAGAGCTAGGTTTCTTGGCTACAAAAATTGGTGTAGAACAATACAAAATATTTCTACATGCAGCAAGGTAAGAACGAAAAAATATGACAAGTGCAAGCAAACACAAAGCAAAAGATACTTCATTCATTTAGGCGATGTGTGTAAACACACACACAAGCATTACATAAAAAGAAAAAATAATATGCTTTTGGTGCCATAATTATACATTAAGAAAACTCTAAATTAGCCATAGAAGGGAAATTTTTTGACTTGCTTGCGACACAAAAGGGTTTGACGATTATTTGTAGGCATATTATGAGATTAGTTGTTTGTTGATGGAGAGTTTTCGCTGGAGCGCGAGGCAGTTGTGAAGGTAATCTCTTTGCAACCCTAGTTGGTGGATTGAGGTCGAGTGACGGAGGAAGGAATGCATCCAATTGATATCCTTCACTTTAAGGCAAGGAATTGTTTTTGGGTGAGAGCAAAAGGGTTATACCCAACATGGGTTTTCAACATTGGTTGATGTTGAGGTGTTGTGTGGTAAGTTTTGGAGAGTAAAGTAATCGAAGAATTGTTGTTTTGTTGTTCGTTGAGAGAGATGCATGGCTAGAGGTTTGATAGTGTCTTGAAGTTGATAATGTCTCAACAAGGCTTTCTCTACTTGAAGATAGAGGTGATGTGTGTTGAGTTTGGTTATCACATTGAGGTGGAACTTGAGTGTGGTTTATGTGAAATTGATGGGTGATGGGGAAGTGGTGTGAGGGACGTGATGTGAGATCCTTGTTGTGATGTGGGAGGTGTCGCTTATGTAAGAGTTTGGTTGTCATTTTAAGAATGGAGCTTGAGTGTGAGTAGCATGTGAATTGAAGTGTGAGATGGGGAGTGGAGGGTGTGAGACAACTTATGGTGATGTGAAAGTGTCCTTAATGCAAGGATTTGGTAATGTTTGGTGGGGTGAACTTGTTTTTTGTGAGGTTCATGTATGAGGTGTTAGTGGTTTTGGTATTGGTGAAATTGTCGTTGTGCACATTTGAGGTGTTGCAAATGTTGGTTTCTTCCTTCAAATGGGTTTCACACTTATTTGGCTACCCTGATGGTGTGGAATGTGGATTTGTTTAGAGAATGTCATTGGTGTGATGATTGTGATGAAGTTGATATGAGGATGTATTTTATAGTAGATGAAAAGGTTTAAATGAAGAAGAATGGACATTTAAATGATCAAATCCAAGAAATGTTGTGAAATTTTGGTAAACAGTAGCTAAAGTCTATGGGGATTTTTGTTTTAGTAAAAAGAGAAAAAGAAAATATGTTTTACCCATCTTATAATACGGGCGGTTCCCTTAAATAAGGGGCGGTCCCCTTAAAGATAAGGGGGCCGCCCATTATGAATTAAGGGAGCCGCCCTCTGGCATTTCCTAGATTTCCCAAAATTCGATTTTTCTCAAAATTTTGTGTGAGGGTTTCTATTTTGGAAGTTAATTTTGCAGCAAAGTCCATTCCTTTTATGGCAATTAAGATTTTTAGACATAAGCAATTAAGCATTCAACATTTTACATTATGTAGGATAGCAAATTCACACAATTGTAGCATATAATCATATATGTACTTGAAGTGAAGAGATATAAAATACAACTAGATATAATGCACAAAAAAATCATATAAGAGTTAAGTTAAAAAATGAGCACAAGCTGTGTACAAATACTAGTGTGTGCCTAAGTGCGACAAATGTGGTAGTAGCGAATTTATTTCGACATAAAGTACATGCAAACCTAAGAAAATAATCCCAAAATGCTCCTTGATTTAGTTTTCCTCAACTAAGATTGTCGAAAATATATATTAGATTATATATTTTTGACAACAATTAAGAGACCATTATGAAAAAAAATGTTTTTAACATATTTCAACAATATATGAAAATTAATTTTCATGTGATCCTAAATCTGAGAAAGACTTTTTTTAGAAAATAATGGATTGAGACTAATGAAATATGTATTAGGAAAAGAAAATTTGCTTATAGGTTTTTCCCAATATTGTGTTTTTTTTGTGCAAAACAGAAGCCTAGACACGGAGAAAAGAAAGAGATTTTTTTTTCCAGTGTGTGGTCCCTTTAATGTCTGGGCGGTCCCCTTAAAATTAAAGGGGCCGCCCTTTATAAATTAAGGGGGCCGCCATCTGAGAAAAAAATTTCTTAGATTTTTTGCAAATATTTCATTTTTAATTTTCAGTGCTGAAAACTTAGTTTTAATTGTCTCCAATTCATTTCCTAGACTAGGCGTAAGTAGTTAATTGGTTCACGTTTAAGTGGTTTAGTTAAAATATCAGCTATGTTGTCTTCCGATGAGACCTTTTCTATAGAGATATTCTATTTTTGAGCATTATCACGGAGGAAGTGGTGGCGAATTTTTATGTGTTTTGTTCGTGAGTGTTGAACGAGATTCTTACTTAAGTCTATAGCCCCTTTGTTATCACACATTATTAGAATATGTTAACCTATTGCCATAGTTATGAGTGTTGTTTCATCATAGTGCTTGTAGACATGTCTTCAGGCGCTAACCTATTCCGCTTCGGTTGTGGTGGATGATCGATTTGGCTAAACAAGAGCGGTTGGCCTCTCTTGCGAAAACCAAGATGTTAAACTCAATCCCTATTGAACGTGCAAACACCACTAGTGCTCTTGCGATGTAGTTGTCTCCCGCAGGTTCGAATAGATACACTATTGTTTCTATGTCGGATCCCTTAGGATACCATAATCCTAAATGCATAGTGCCTTTAATGTATCGAAAGATACGTTTAACCGCTTCTAGGTGAGAGGTTTTGGGATCCTCTTGAAAGCGTGCACAAAGGCAAACACTAAACATGATATCGGGTTTATTGCGTCAAGTATAAGTAAACTACCTATCATGCCTCTATATTTGGTATTATCTACGGACTCACCTTCTTCGTCTCTTGTGAGTTTAGTTTCCGTAGATATGGGTTTTTATTGGCTTAGAGTCTTCTAGTCCAAATTTCTTAAGCATTTCCTTAATATATTTTGATTGATTAAAAAATATTCCATCATCTAATTGTTTTATTTGTAATCCTAAGAAAATTTAGTTCCCCCATCATACTCATTTCAAACTCATCATGCATGATCTTGGCAAAGTCATCACACATTTCTTGACAAGTTGATCCGAATATAATGTCATCAACATATATTTGGACAATAATGCATTGTTGGTTCTAGTCTTTCTATTTAGTGAATAGAGTGCTATCCTACCATCCCAATAGGAATAATTTATATTTATTAAGAAAGGCTTTTAGTCGATTCGTACAAGCTTTTGGGGCTTGTTTAGACCATAAAGAGCTTCTTACGTTTATTAGACATAATTTGGTTTTTGCGAAAGTCAATGAATCCGTGGGGGTTATGCCAGTAAAACTTCCTCATTGATATAACCGTTAAGGGAAAGGCACTCTTTCACATCCATTTGGTATAAACTTAAAGTCTAGTGCGCAAGCATAAGCTAAAAGTATTCTTATGGACTCTAGTCTAGCTACGGGTGCATAGGTTTCATCATAAATCTTATTCTTTCTTTGTTGATTTAATCCTGGGCTACTAACCTAGCTTTGTTTCTAGTTAGACCCCATTTTCATCGAGTTTTTTTTTATATACCATTTTTGTTCTTAATGGTCATAATCCATGGGATTTGGGACTAATTCCCAAACATCATTTGTTTTAATTGGTTTTAGTTCCTTCTTGATGGCCTATTATCCCAATTTTTATCTTTTAATGGCTTCATTTATATTTTTGGTTCTATTTTGAAATAAAGCAAAAGAAAATGCTTTTGTCTTGAGCTTGCGACCCTAAGAGTTCTTTGATTTAGATTACCAATAACGTTTTCTAGGGGATGACTTTTATTCTTTTAATGTTTGCCATTTGATTATTTTCTAATGAAATGTATTCAAGATCATTGCCTATGGGTTTTGTTTTACTAACCTCAATAGCTTCTTCTTCGACTAATTCATCATCTTCCAATGGTGGTGTTTTAGGTGGAGGTGGAGTTTCATCGAAAGTTACATTCAATGACTCTTCAACTTTCATTGTTTGTTTGTTAAGAATTATGTAAGTATTACTATTTTGTGAATATCCTAGGACAAACACCTCTCGTACGATCTTGGGTGTGCATTGGTGAGGTTAATCTCTTGTATAAAGATAATAACATTTACTTCGAATATTCTAAAATAGTTAAGGTTTGGTTTTCTTACCTCTTAACAACTCGTATGGAGTTTTACCTAAAATTTCGTCTACTAGAAACTCTATTTAATTATATAGTTGATGTATCGACAGCATTGCACCAAAATTTTGATGGAATGGATTGTTATTTGTAACATGGTTCTACTAATTTCTGTAAAAGTGCGATTTTTTCTTTCTACTTAACCCCAATATTTGATTGGGACGTACGAGGAGCGGAAAAATTATGAGATATCCCATTTAAATCAGAAATTTTCCCAAATTGTACTTCATTTTTTTTTTTTTTTCTTTTTTCTTTTTTAATTATAAATTCCCGACCATTGATCGTTCTTATTGATACCATAGAACATCCTAATTTGTTTTGAATTCATTTTGCTAAATATTTCGAATTCTTCAAAGGCTTCGGTTTTATTTGCTAAAAATCTAGTCCAAGTGTATCGAGAATAGTCATCTACAATTACTAAGGTATAGCGATTTCCTCCATAGCTTCGTATGGCGGAGGGGCCAAACAAATCCATGTGAAGTAGTTCTAAGCATCTAGTTGTTGAGACTATATTTTTGGCCTTGTGACTTACGTGAGCTTGCTTTCCAACTTTGCAAGCATCACAAAAATGTCAGTCGTATTTAAGTTTAGGTAGATTTCTAACTAATTCTTTAGTCGATAATGAGTTGACTTAGTTGCATATTAGCAGTGACCTAATCTTCTATGCCCACAGTGTGATTATCTTTGAATATATGTTGCAAGGCATATTTTGTCTTCCGGTTTATTTCCTAGTTTCATTACATATAATCCTCCTTTCCTAATTCCTTTACCTATAACTTTTTCGTTTTTTATTATTTCGCTATCGTGTTCGGTAAATATTACTTTGCATTTATTATCACATATTTGACCTATAGCTAAGCAAGTTATCATTTAAGTTATCTTCGTGTTTGCTCAACATTTTCAATGATTAAGGAGTTCTTGAGAAACTCGTACTTTGCCTATGATTTTACCGGTAAGTTGCTCCGAAAAATTACGTTACCTTCGTTGTATGCTTTGTAATGAAGAGAACAACTTTCGATTACGGTATGTGTTTTGGCATCCACTATCGTTAATCCACCTCATCGGGGGGATTCAATTTACTCCTAAGTCATATTTCATCGGGTGCTCGAGCTACAAGACAAAGCTTCATCTTTAGTCTTTTCCACCGCAATCTTCTCAATTTTTGCTCCATGCTCCTCCATGAATGCTCTTTGATCATTGTTCTTTGGCGGCTTTAAACATTCTCCAATGAAGTGACTTGGGTCACCACATCTAAAACATTTTCTTTCACTTTTATCATAACCATCATTTCCACTTCTTTGGAATATTTTTCTATCGCCTAGTGGTTGTCTTGCAAATCTTCCTCGTCTCTTGAAGAATTTCTTGAATTCCTTTACGCATAGGATTACTCTTCGTTCTAATCTATCGGAACTTGAGCTTATCTTCATCACTTACTCCTTTTTTTCACTTTTAATGAAGTGATCTGCTTTGGTTTCTTTTTGCCTTTAACCGTTTCTACGCATTCTTTTTTTTATTTACTTCTTTCATAAACTTTCAAGTTTCAATTACGTTCGTTAAGAGGTAAGGTTGTTAGTTCTTTGATCTTCAATCGACGTGACTTTCGCGCGCCATTTTGGAGGTTAGTGCCCTAAGATAATTTCCTAACACAATCTTGTAGAGGAAATTTCATCAATGTGCTTTTAGACTTGTCTATTATGTGTTTAAACTCTACAAATGCATTATCTATTGACTCCTCTTCCGGAATCATAAATTGTTCATATTGTTGAACAAGAAGATCTATTTTATTAGCTTTGACTTGATTCTTGATGAGTGATTAATAAAGATTCCCAATTTCTTTTGCGGTTTGACACATAAAAATTCTTTCATATTCTTTACGTGGCAAAAGTATTATAAATTACATTTAGCTTCTTATTTTTTGCAAGTTTCTTTTTAATCTTCATATGTTTATGGCAAAGATACAATTTTTCATCCTTTTTATTTCGGGATTAATTGAAGAGGAGGAATCACCATCGGTTATAACATGTCAAAGATGTTGATCTTTTGGACTTCAATAAGTTTCGACAATCTATTTTTCCAATAAAATAATTCCATCAATTTCAAATAGTGGTGGGTCTTTGCATAGATTGCCCTTCTAAAATATTTTTCAGATTCCTTAGATGATTCAAGTTTTAAAATACCAATTTATTTTAAAAATCTTGTTTAGCGTGGCTCTTGATACCAATTGTGGAAAACTAGAAGGGGGGGTTGAATAGTTTACCGCTTTTTAATTTAATATTTATGTTTGTTTATAAAAACTTAGATTCGACTTTTTGCGAATTCAAAACTTGCACAATATGAACAATATAAATAAGTAGAAGCAAATAAAAGATAAGAGTTGGAGAGATTCAAAAACAACACAAGGATTTATAGTGGGTTCGTACGAAGCTCCACTGTCGGCCTACTCCACTCCCGAGCACCTAATACTCGAGAGTTTTCTTCACTATGTCAACATGCTCTTTATGGCGGAGAAAACCCGTACACAAACGTTGCTTATATTTATTTCCGACACTAAGCTAGATTATCGGTTCTAATGTTAGGCTAGAACCAATCTATCACAACACAACTTTACAATTTGTTTACATACTTCACAACTTCACGAACTATTCATAAACTTCACTACAAACTTAGCTTCACCTTGAACACAACTACACAACTTCTTCACACCTTCACAACTTCACAACTTCACTACACAACTTAGCTACACACCTTGAACACAACTACACAACTTCTTCATACCTTTACAACTTCACACCTTCACTACTTGTCCTCACCACACTACTTGTGTTACAACTAACACTACTAGAAAGGATCACCAAGATCCAACTATACTTACAACAATCACCAAAATCTAATAACTACACAACTTTATAAGATTTTACAAATGATTTACATGATATGGTGTGGATGCAATAAGATTGCAATGTATACTTGGGTTGTAATACTTCTTCAATTAATGATGAAAGTATTCTTCTCTTGCACTTGAGGAATTGAGCTTGGATCACTTGGAAACAAAGCTTTATGATTAAATGATCAAAGGATTTAGAGAGATGTTATTTGTGGGCTGTTTAGAACAGATAAGAATGAGTGCAAAAGGTGAGGAGAGAGAAAAATGTTGGGGAATTGTCCAGTATTTATAGTGAAAAAACTGAAAGGAGCGGAAAAGGCTATGGGACGGGTCCTTAAAGTAGGGTGGGCCCCTTTAATTAAGGGGGCCACTCATTTCGACGGCTCCTCTTTTTGGTCCTATTCAGGGGAGGTGTTTACTGGACCATTGTTCTTAGCCGTTTAGGGTTCGATAATTGAAATTTTTTTTTCAATATGGTTATTTTGAATAAAACATTTCTTTTAATTGTATAAAATGTTTTGCAAGTTTATAAAAATGTTTACACCGTTTTATAAAAGTTTGAGGTTGAATAAAATTTTCTTTGATCATAAAATGCATTAAGCATTTGTTTATTCATACATTTAAGTGATGTAATTGTTGAAATGAGAATTTACTACTAAATATTTGTTTATGTTTAATTTTACGTTGAACGTTTTTATATTTTGTGATTATCAAAACGTAAAGATGTGGAAAAATATTATTAATGTTTTTAGGCATTATATTTTATCAACAAAGCTCATACTCAAAACCCTAAATCCCTAACCACTAGGTATAATATCACAAATGTTGTATACATAAACCACTAAACCCTACTAAAAACTCTAAACACCTAACTACTAAACCCTAAACCACTAACCGCTAAACCCTATACCAAAAACCCTAAACCCTATACCAAAAACCCTAAACCCCTAACCACTAAACTCTATACCAACAACCCTAAACCCCTAACCACTAGATATAATATCGCAAGTGATATATACATAAATTCTAAAATCTATACCGGAAACCCTAAACCCTTAACCACTAAACCCTATACCAAAAACCCTAAACCACTAACCACTAGGTATAATATCACAAGTGATTTATAAATAAAATTTAAAACCTATACCAAAAACCCTAAACCCCTAACCACTAAGCTCTATACCAAAAACCCTAAACCTTTAACCACTAAACTCTATACCAAAAACCCCAACCCGGAACAATTAAACCCTAAACACCTTAACATTAAACCTATACAAAATCTAAATTCCTAACCGCTAAACCTTATACATAAACCCTAAACCCTCCTCTATAACCACTAATACCTATACCAAAAAACCCTAATACCTCTAACCATAAACCCTATTACCAAAAACCCTAAACCCTAACACTAAGTCTAATATCACAACAGTGAACTGACATAATACTTTAATAATCAATACCTAAAACTCTTAATCCCCTAACCATTAAACACTTTAAATCCTAACCACTAGGTATAATATCTCAATGGATTTATACATTAACTTTTATATATATACCAAAAAATCCTAAACCGCTAACCATTAAACGCTATACCAAAAACCCTTAAAAATCTGAAACACTAGGTTGTAAATCACAAGTGATATATATATATATATTATCTATATATAATTTATATATATTATATATATATATATATATAGATATATTTATGATTATATTATATATATATTATATATAAACGGTTTAAAATCTATACCAAAAACCCTTATACTCCTATACCAAAAATCCTAAACCCTTATACTCAAAAAAAAAAAAAAAAATAAAAAAAAATTTCATAATCCCCTAACCACTAGGTATAATATCACAAGTGATATATACTAAACGTTATATAAAAAACCTAAACCCTTAACCACTAAACCCTATACCAAAAAACCTAAACACCTAACCACTAAACCCTATACAAAAACCCTAAACCCCTAACCACTGAACCCTATGCCAATAACCCTAAACCCCCCTCCTAACCCATAATCCCTTATACAAAAAACTCTAAAACCCCTAAACACTTAAACCTTATACCAAAATACTCTAATCCCCTATAACCACTTGGTATAATATCAACAACGGGATTATTTACATAAACTTTAAATATATACCAAATAACCCTAAACCCCTTGACATACCTATACCAAAAACTAACCTTCAAACCACTTGGTGTAATTTACAAGTGATATATACATAAACTTTAAAATCTATACCCTAAACCCTAAACCCCTAACCACTAAACCATATGCCAAAACCCATAAAACCCTAACCACTAAACCCTATACAAATACCTTTATAAACTAAGATTCACTATGGCTTAACATTTATTACCCTTGACATTGTAGTATCACCAGTGATAAATAAATAATAATAATATCTCATGTGATAAAAGTAATTCATAATGCGACATTGTCATGGTATTCCACATATAATTTTATCACATGAGACTGTTAGCAATATACTGTGACACTAACTGTGGTTATTTTGGAAATTCTTAACAAGTCTCAATCGTTATGTATCACTTGTGATATTATATGTTAGTAGGATTTTAAACAGGGTTTTTATTTTTAAACATAGTATTTGTGAGATAAATTGTTCTTTTGGGTTTTAATTTACTTTTCACTCAAATTTGTTGAAATATGGTTAGAATGGTAAAGGATGTTTTATTTTTTAATGTCAAGCATGATGAACCATTTAATGTTTTACATAAATACTTACGCTCATTTCATGACATCATGTTGAGTGTTCGAACGTACAAATATATACTTCAAGTAGGTTTGATGATAAAAAATAAAATTATTCGGTATTCACCAACTTCTAAAAATAAATTGTTTTGATTTGGAGGTCCAAAAATTATATATGATAAATGGTTGGAAAGCTATGGATATATACGTTTCAATGCCAAAAACGATGAGTCAGTTGAAGTTCCACACAAATATTTATACTCGTTTTACGAAAGCATGTGAAGTGTTCTAACTCACAGATTAGTGTAATATCACACGTGATATATCAAACAAAATACTACACCAAGAAAAAACAAATTTTTTTTTGTTGAAAGTATATGAAAGTGCCCCACTATTGAAAGATAATTTAATGCTCGTCACGATGGTGTAATTTATGTATCTTAACGTTTTGCGGTTTTTGCAATATGTAATTTTTAAAAATAAGGGTGAAAGTGTGTTTTAATTAAAAAACACAAAAGTAAGAAGGGGTGGTGGATGTTTTTTAAGGTTTAATCTTATTCATTAAATAAAATTAAATCATAGATTAATCCATCATTAGATAAAACTCAAATGGATGTTGGAGATTTGTCTCTTGGTATGTAAGGAGAAACTGGTATGAACTTTTCTCTATATTTACTCGATAAAATTACGCTACTGAAGTTGGAGAAAACACACACTTTTTATATTTTTATGAGTTTTTAACATTAAAAATGTCAAGAAATATATTATAATACAAATTCAGTTACATAATAATACTCTTGTTTAATCACTTAATCTGTTGATTATTATGATTTAACACGTTTCTTATTTTGATGATGATTCTTTAAAGATTTAGTTGCGATCTTTTTATTTAGGGTTTGTATTATTTGCTGATTTGGTCTCTCCTTTTTTCAATTCGTTTTTAATTATGGATAATGGTTAGCTTCTTGGTCATTGATATTCATGCCTTATTTATAAGGATTTCATTTCAAAGATAGAAGGGGATCTTTTTGTTTGCTGGTTTCGATTTATTGTGTTCTTAGTTAAGGTTTTTTAGGGTTGTGTTATTTAATCGTTTTTTAAGTTTGTTTCTGCCGTGGATGTTAACGGCAAAAAGGGTTTGCATGATTTGGATCCAGAAGGGGCTACCTTGCTGTAAAACGTTTCCACACGCATGAATAAATTAACAGGGAGGGGAGACGTCGATGTTTCCCAACCTCGAAAGCCTGCTAGGGGTATTCTAAAACCTATGTCTAACAACAACATGGCTGGACCTAGGGTTTATGAGAGTAATACGCAAGTTCATACAGATTATTCTGAACCTACAGGTCTTCAAAGTGGTATGACGAATGCTGCTGCTGAGTTTTCTAAGTCATCCTCGTTTTCCACTCCTACTAGTCGTGGGGAGTCTTTGACGATGAACCCTAGTAGTACCACTAATATGGAAGGCGATGCGAGTTTAGGGTTTACAGGATTGGCAGAAGGTGATGGCATTAGTGTCTCACGAATGGCTGGAAGTTTTGTTTCTAAAGTTCATGATTCCTCTATTGCCAAAGAGGACAATACTATTTCTGCCAATAAAGGGACTTTTACTAGTCTTGGTGAGTCGACTGTATGGTCGACGATGAACCCTAGTAATGGGTCTAAGTCTGATATTGAAGAACACATATGGTCTACTGTATTGGAACCTCCTGAATCTACTAGCAATGTAGATACTCAGCCGTGTGCATTTACAAATTCGAATTCTTTCAATAATAATGGTCCAAATACGGATGAACCTGATTATATTCGTCCTACTGGGTGGACTTTGGGTAACCAAAGTGATGTTCCTACTGAAATAAATATTGATACGCCCATCGTTAAATTTGTGGAAGTTAATATGAATTCCACATCCTATGCCAATGCTGCTGGTGCACGTAATGTTAATCAACCAACGGGTCAAGCCAATTTTCGACCTATGGTGGCAGAAAAGGTGTTTGATGGAGTTAATATCTCGATACCTCGTAAAGTCGTCGAGAAGGTAAGTGTTCGATTTGAAAACACCTTGTATGGTTATTTCATTGGTAAGAGAATAGCTTTTCCAGTCGTTGAGTTTTATGCTAGAAATAATTGGGGGAAACATGGATTGAAAAGAATTATGATGAATGCTAAGTGTTTCTTCTTTTTCAAATTTGACACTCTGGCTAGTTTAGATGCAGTTTTAGAAGGGGGTCCCTAGATGATCCGCAACTCCTCGATCATCCTTAAGAAGTGGTCTATGAAAACTAGTTTGCAAAAAGAAGAGTTATCTCGTATTCCGATATGGGTTAAACTACATGATGTTCCTATTCAAGTTTTTGAAGAGGATGGTATTAGTTTGATTGCTACGTTCCTTGGGAAGCCTATTATGTTAGACTCTTACACAAGTTCGATGTGCAAGGATTCTTGGGGAAGGAGTAGTTTTGCTTGATGTTTAATTGAAATTAATTCAAAAGCTGATTTTAAGGAGTCTATCACTATTGGTATACCTGATCTTGAAGGTCCCGATTTCATTAAGGAAACTATCCGAGTTTAATACGAATGGAAGCCACCTAGATGCCACACATGCAATATTTTTGGGCATACGGGAGAATCATGCCCCAAAAAGGTGGTGTTTGCTCCGGTTGTAAATGATACAAATGTTACTAATGATACTAATGATGGTTTTCAAAAAGTGGTTAACAAAAAACGCAATAACAAAGGTAAGTCAGTGGGTAACAACATTCCTAAGGGTGTCCCAGTAAGTAAAGGGTTTCAAGTTGGTAAAGATTTTGCTTTTCAACCTAGGGCTCCTAATGCTGGTTCTAATGGTAGTAGTACTCATGGTCAAGCAAGCTCTAAGGCAGGTTCTTCTAAAAATACCAATAAGAAAAACTCTTTAACCAATAATGCTACTTCAAGTGATGGGCAGTGAGAGAAAGATGTAGTGGATTCGAGCAAAATAAAGATATCTAATATTGCCACTCCTAACCCTTTTGCTGCTTTGGGTGTGGATGAGGATGAGGAAGAGGACATTGAAAACATCTATGATGAATCTGCAGGGGCAAGCACTCCTGCTCAAATGATGTCTGATGTTTAGTGTTGCTTCCTTGAATATTAGGGGTTTGAATCAGCCCCCTAAGCAAAAAGAGGTTTGGCAGGTTATGAATGAAAATAATTTAAGTGTTTGCGCTATTTTAGAGTCACGTGTTGATGTGGCTGTTGTGTATGATACTTGTAAAAAGGTTTGTAGCAGGTGGAAATGGACCTCAAATGGGAGTCTTTGTCCTAAAGATTCTCAGATCATTCTTGGCTGGAATGATGACCTTGTTGATGTTATGATTATGGCTCAAACAAATCAAGTTATGCATGTGCAGGTGAACACACGAACTGATAACAAAAACCTTTTTTGTTCCTTTGTATATGCAGATAATTATTATATTGATCGCTGAGAGCTTTGGAATAACTTGGTTGGGCATTCGAGATTGATGCGTAATAGACCATGGGTTCTTTTGGGTGACTTTAATGCTGCGCTAAATCTTGAAGATCATTCGGCTGGTGGTTATGAGCCGAATGCTGCTATGCGTGATTTTAAAGAGTGTGTCCAAGCAATGAAGGTCTCTGATGTTAACTGTACCGGTCTTCACTTTACTTGGAATAAAAAACCTAAGGGCTCTAATGGAATCCTTAAGAAGATTGATAGAATTATGGGCAATCTTTAATTTAGTGATGATTTCCCGGGATCATTTGCTATTTTCCAGCCCTATCGTATCTCGGACCGTTCTCCTTGTGTTCTTCGCATCCCTATGATAACTAAACCTAAACCGAAGCCTTTTAAAATTTCAAATTTTCTCATTTATAAAGAGGGTTTCCGTAAAGTAGTTGAATCTGGTTGGGCTCTCAATGTGGATGGGTGTAATATGTATCGCGTTGTTAAACGCCTTAAGGGGCTGAAATCCCCTTTTCGCAAGCTTTTACATAACCAGGACAATCTTCATAATCGAGTTGATCTCTTACGAAAGGAGTTGGATGAAACTCAAAAAGCCATTTACAAGGATCCCCATAATCCAGACCTTCGTGAGGAACATGCTCACTACTTACTTGCATTCAAAGAAGCCTCTCTTAATAAGGAGAGGTTTTAAGACAAAAATCTAAAGTTGAATGGCTTAAAGCAGGTGACTCTAATACGTCTTATTTTCATAAAATTATTAAAACTAAATGTGCCCGGAATCGTATTGAAATGGTCCGTGATGCGTCTAACATTCTATATGAAGGTAATGCAGTTGCAGGTGCATTTGTTTCACATCATGAGAACTTTCTTGGTATGGAGGGTAGTTCTACTTCCCTTACGAACCAATCTCTAATTTCTAATACCCTAGATAGCCAAAAGGCTAAATTTATGGTTAGAGAGAAATTCAAGAAGCTTTATTTTTAATAGGGGATTATAAAGCCCCGGGTCCGAATGGCTTTACTTCTGTATTCTTTAAGAAATCCTGGGATATTATGGGTAATGATGTGATCAATGCTATACAGGACTTTTTTATTAACGGTAAACTCTTAAATGAAATTAATCATACCATTATATCCCTTGTTTCGAAAGTGTCGACTCCTGCTAGGATCAATGATTACAGGCCTATGTCATGTTGTAATGTCTTGTTTAAATGCATTAGCAAGATAATTGCTAACCATATTAAGGGTAATTTGGATGATATTATTAGCATTAACCAATCTGCTTTTGTTCCGGGTTGTTGTATATCTGATAATATTTTGCTTACCCAAGAGTTAATACGTAACTATCATAGGAGAAGAGGTCCGCCTAGATGTGCCTTTAAAGTCGATATCTAAAAAGCTTATGATACGGTTGATTGGGCTTTTCTTAAGTCTATTCTCATAGGTTTTGGGTTCCATCATAAAATGGTGAATTGGATCATGACTTGTGTTACTACTACCACATATTCAGTCTATGTTAATGGGGATCTGCATGGCTGGTTTAGAGGCAAGCGTGGTTAGAGGCAGGGTGACACTTTGTCTCCTTATCTGTTTACTATGGTCATGGAAATCCTAACTCTTATTTTGTAGCAAAAGGTCTCTAAATCTAAAGTTTTTTAGTTTCACCACTTGTGTGATAAGCAGAAAATTATTAACCTTTTCTTTGCTGATGACCTCTTCTTATTTGCTAGAGGCCACCCATCTTTTGTTGATATTATTATGCAGGGTTTGGAGGATTTTAAGAATGTTTCTGGCTTAGTCCCAAGTATCCCGAAAAGCATAGCTTTTTTCTGTAATGTTCCAAATGCTTTAAAAGCAACTATACTTAATTCTATGCTATTTGCGGAAGGGTCTCTTCCTGTTAGGTATCTTGGTGTTCCCCTTATCTCCTCAAGACTTTTATATAGGGATTGCAAGATTCTTGTGGAAAAACTTGAATCCCGTATTAATGAATGGCGTAATAAATTTCTCTCTATTGCAGGTTGTCTCCAACTTTTTAGATCGGTGTTATCTTCTATGCATATATATTAGGCCTTTGTTTTTATTCTTCCTGCCCGTATCATTCATGATTTGGAGTAGCTCATGAGAGGTTTCCTATGGTGTCAAGGTAAGTTGAAAAAGGGTAAGGCGAAAGTTGCTTGGGAGTCAGTTTGCAAGCCAAACCTTGAAGGTGGTTTGGGTATTCGGAGGCATGAGGATTTCAATGTAGCATTAATGGCTACTCACATTTGGAGCATCCTAACCCATAAAGAATCTTTATGGGTTAAATGGATCCATTCTTACAAGCTTAAGGGCAGAAGTTTTTGGGATGTGCCTTGTTTAGGGGACGTTAGTTGGGGGTGGCGTAAGCTGCTCCAAATACGTCCTCTGATTTGTCCTTTTATTTGGAATAGTATTAATAATGGTAAGCTTACATCCACGTGGTTTGATAAGTGGCATAATTTATGTCCTATTCGCAATTTGCTTACTAATAGAGATATTACCCGGTCTGGTTTCGGTCTTAAAGATTCTGTTAGTGACTATATTTCTAATGGTAACTGGAGGTGGCCCACTGATTGGTTGGATAAAGTTCCAGGCCTGTCTTCTATTCCTGTGCTAAATCTGATTGATATTGATGATGTTCGTTTATGGTACGATTCGTAAGGTAATCTTAAGCCTTTCTCGGTAGCTTATGCTTAGGACTCCGTTCGGTTGAGGGCTGATGTTGTTGATTGGTATCATGTCATCTGGTTCCCTCAATGTATCCCTAGGCATGCTTTTCATTTATGGTTAGTTGCTAAGCAAAAATTGAAGACGCAAGATAGGCTAAGGCAATGGGATGTCGGTCTTAGTATCGACTTAAACCTGCTAAAATTCCCCTTGTGTAATGTGGTTCCTGACTCACACTCCCACTTGTTCTTTGAGTGTCCTTTTTCTATGTAGGTGTGGCTTCAGGTTCGTAGTCTTGCAGAAATGGATCAAATCCCTCCCCGGTTTGCTGATATTTCTATACATCTTATCCCTACGTCTAAGGGGAAGTCAGTTGTTAGTATTATGTCTCGGTTACTCCTTGGTGCTGTTTCTTATTATATTTGGATGGAGCGTAATTCGAGATTGTTCAAGAAGAAGGTGTCTACCGTTCCACAGATCATATAAGTTATTTCTTCTATGGTTCGTTTGAAGCTGGTTACCTTCAAGTTCAAGAAGGTGTCTACTCGGTCCCGTCTTTTATTAGATCAATGGAAGATCCTAAGTTGTTGTATGGTTCATGAAGGGAGCTTCGGGTAAGGGTTGTACTCTTTTTTCCTTCTCTAAGGTTTTTCCCATTGGGTTTTTCTTGGGAAGGTTCTTTAAGGAGGCAACCTTACCTGGGTCGCCTGCTCCCTTTGTGTTGTTGCTGGAGAGCTAGGAGAGCTGATGTTGCGGTGTTTAAAGTTCCATAATTATTATGTACCGTGCTAGGTCTTTTGTGTGCTTGGTCTGTCATTCACACTAGTTTATCAAGCTGTTTGCTTGAGGTTAATGTGGTATTTTAGCCACATCCCATTTGTACTTAACTGTTTATTTGGTTAATATTTACCGGTGTAAAACCCTTTACCAAAAAAAAAATCCAATTACATAATAAAAGTAAAATTAACTTATATTTATAACAGATATGCATATGCGACCAGTAATACTAATATTAGATGACTAAACACGCAACAATTACTTACCTATATAACTATATAAGCAAAAAGTGGTTATCTTTATTTTTGTAAAAAAACAACGCAATATACTATTAGTTTTTTTATTTGTCTGAAATAGAAAACTTTCATAACCAACTATAATAAAAAATTTACACGATTATAACCTAACTTCGATCCGTCCATAGCAAGACATCATAGTGATAAGACATCAACAAAATTAACTGGGCCTTGATCAGTTGGTACCATTCCTTCACGTAAATGCTTAGTTGACTGGTGCTATTTGGATATTGACCTGGGTTCAATCCCAACTTCTGACTAATTAGGCCAACTGGGACATGTGTCGATTGCCCGGGGCCGGATCCTTAGAGAAGGGTCTGGTTAGCATCAAAAGATGCATGAGATCAGGGTATTCCCACCGTTGTACACCTTTTGAACAATGAAAATTTATCAGTTGTACAAAAAGAATTCATTTATTAAAATCATAAAAATTTAGCATACACACATGAGCAAAACTAGTATGTCAATGAAAATTTATCGGTTGTACATAACTAGATACTTATGCCACCTTAATAATATTGAACAATATACTAATTGCCGTTACGTAAGACGGCAAAATAGGCCCATTTACCTTTTGGGCTGTTTTGAGTTTACTACTTGGGCTACGGTCTTCTGATATTCTTTTTTTAACATAAGATTATTTACCGACTCAAACTATAATAAAACACCACTTCTGTATGGAATCTTCATTCTCCTTCTACTCCCACCCCCATCATCACTCACCTCCATCAAAAGGCATGTTGTTGATTATCTGAATTAATAAACTAAGGGTGTGTTTGTTTCATTAAGATGTTTTGGGTCTGAATTTGATTACCGCCTCTTACTGGTAAGAGGTGGCAATAAAGTCTGAATCTGAATGAAATAATGTTGTTTGTTTTTTTGTATAATTGTCTTACTAGTTTTGATTGTCCGTATTTTTAATATATATTAAACCATACAACCATACTATGGATAAATAACTTCAATTTTTTTGAAGATGAATATTTGGATAAAAGTTTAGATCTTAAAATTTATAAACACATCGTTTCGTTTTACATTTTCTTTATGAACGTGTTACGATTATCATTTGAATTCCTCGGTTTCACAAAACTAGCTCGAATTCTAATCAAATTAAATTCAATGACACATATTTAATACTAAAATTTTTAGGCTAACACAAAGGTAAATTCCAGCCCAAAGTATAGTAACTAACATAAAAATTGGCCCAACTATATGATTAATACCCTAAATACAAAACCCTAAATATTGTTCACTCTACAAACACGCATCCATACTTTTTTCTCCTACATTATGCAGCTATTTTCTCTCAACCAAAAACACAATCACTTTCTTGTTCATTTATGAGTTTCGGTTAAAGAAAATACTTAAGATGGTATGATTCTTATAAAAACTAATATCCTCTTGCTTACCTTTTTTTATTTTCTTCTCCAAAACAAAGTACAATTAAGGGTTTGGAACATTCAGATCTACTAAGACCTAATTACCACCTCTAACTCGGTTAAGACGTTCAAAGTCTGCCCGTCTCTGACTCACTAGCAAAAAACAAACAACCATAATCTCTGACCGCGTCTGACTCAGGCAGAGTCAGAGGCAGTAAGAGGTTTTTTTACGAAAAACAAACACAGCCTTAGTATCTTTTATTATCTAAATTAGTTTATCTTGCTTTTTTATATGCTTAATTCTACATCCCTTTTATTCGGTTCCATGTTTGCACATTAAACTTTTTGTTCGTTTATTGTTTCTAGATAATGGATTACGAGTCAAAGTAAATAAAGTTAAAAAGAATTAATTCATAGGTGGGTTTATACACAATTTAGTACAAAATATAACAACTTATAATTATATTTACAACTAAAGATAGGGGACATGACAGAAAAATACAAAAATAAAGTAGGCATTGATGTACCTAATGGTAGATTTCACAAATTGTATCTCTTTTCTTATTCCACCATCTCTGTACACATTTCCTATGAGCATAAAGTAAAACTTTTAAAGGTTGTTTCGATTACAAGCATGGATAATTATCAGACTAAAAATGCTTGAATATGGATAATTATCGTGCATATATGTTTGTTTGGTATTTTTATATCTTGCAGGTAAAACGGAGTGAAACTAATGCAAAAACGGGTAATTACGAGTTCGTTTCGATCAAGAGTGCTTAATAATCAAGATCAAGACAAAGTCGTGAAAAGTCCTCGAGCATGCCATTGGAAAGAGCGCGAGAAAACGAGTCCAACAGTGCCCTCGGATCTTATTGGGACAGCCCGTAACCCATTTAAATGGGTCGGGCCAGCCCATTATTATCTTAGCCCATTATAGACAAAAGCCCATTTAAAGCCCAACACAAAGTATAAATCTGATTTTTAAGTGTTGGATGACGTCAGCTATCGTCATCGTCATGTGAGGGCTAAATAATTCAAGCATGTCATGTGCAATAGCACTACCAATTGGGGAGAGCCAGTAAGAAGTCTACACGTGGCTGGGCTTTTTGCTTAAACTTCATTTCCAATTTGCAAAGTGATCAAACGGTTATAAGTATCACGTACAAATGAAGCAAAATAAAAATCTACGTGTCTCTCTCACATTGGATCTGCCACGCATTTCAGTACGAGGTGGCTTTTTCAAGGCTAATGATTGGGTAATCATAACTCAATGATGGGGACAAATTTACAAAAAGACCCCTGGACTTGGCTATATAATGATTCGTTCCCCATAACTTTCAGGATTATGAATTAGATTTTTTAAAGTTCACTCTTTAGTTTTAGCTTATTTTCAGTTAAGTTTAGCTTATTTCATAATTTATGGCTTATTGTAACAAGTTGAATTTGAAAGCTTATTGAGATTTTGTATCAAGTATGGTTTGAGCTTAATGAAAATCATGGTTTGCTTATTATTGTGGCTTAATTGTTCGCTAGTTTCTTCGTATGTTTGCTTAATCAAATAAGTTAATCTCGTGAGCTTATTTTCTCAGCTTATTCATTTCAAAACCCCTTAAAAGCTTAAAGATCATCTCCTATAGGCTCTCCTAAGCTTATTCGATCTTATCTTATAAGTTTTCAAGGAATTTAGTTGTAATAAACTAGAATAAGCTCGGATCTAGCTTATTTTCATACTTAAATTATTTTAGTGTTATTAAAAGCTCTTATTATCTGATTTAATAAGCTTCTAAATAGCTTATTCGAATTCATTTGAGTTTATATTGTTTAGATCTATTTTTGATTAGCTTATTTGCTTATTAAGATGATTTATGTGTTCTTGATCTTATAATTTCTATTTCAGTGGTTGATTAATCTTTCATGTGCTTATTCAGTTTATAGGATGCTTATTTGAAATCTTTAAGCTTATTGAATCATGGTTTGTGTTTAAGGTTCGAATCTCATTTAGCTTATTAAATTTTGTTTAGATTAAAGTTTTAAATAGCTTAAACTAGTGCTTATTAGAGGTTTAGTTAACAAAACAATGGTTCTAAAATCGGACCTAGTTTGTTGTGCTTATTCGAGCATTCAATAAGTTGTCGTGAGTTTATGTTGTTGTGGCTTAGTCAATTTTTGTGATTTGCTTTGTGAAATGTCATTTGGTATTACTGGTACTCAAAATTCTATCTGATTAGGCTAGTGTTTTGGTTTGTAGAATTTTTAGTTAGGCCTGTGAAGGTAGTTTAGGCCTGCATTTGGTTTGAACATTTTGAGCCAAGTGGTTAATGATTAACAAATTTAGTAAAGTGTGGAATTATAAAAAAAAGTATTGTAACTGTTAACAGTTTGTTTGTGTATGCTTTGCTTTTGGTACCGGTCAACTCATGAGGCGTGAAACTTAAGGATTTAGTAAGCTAGAAAGAATTAGATTATTTTCTTTAGCTTATTAAATCGGGTGGTTATTGTTTACTTGTGGTTCTTTAATTCGATTCCATTTTCTATTTTTTTCATTAGTGTAGCTTAGTATAAAATGTTTAGCTTAGCTTATTTGATCATTATGCGTAGCAAGTAGTTTTATTAGTGCTTGTTAAGTGAAATTGTGAATTGGGGATTAAGTGTAGATTTGAAAAAGGTTTAATTGATTAATAATCTTTGATTATTTAGATTTGTAGTTTGAATGTTTTAAAGGGCAAAATCCAGAAAAATAGTCAAACTACACATCTAGTAATTAGTATCTTTTTAAGTGGCTTTTTATCAATATAAGCCAACGTTGTGAGATAATTATCTTTTCTAAGGAAATTAATTCGTTAAGTAAAACATTAATTCACACTTGATGAACTTTTCACGTCACTTAGCAAGCATTTTCATCTTATAAATCCTTTAAGATCATTTTAGCATAATTCTCGTAGTTTAATTGATTAGTAATTCTAGTATTAATATTAGTATAATATTTAGTATTCAAAATAGTTTTCTAAAAAGTAGTTTAAATTCTAAAATCAAAAATCTTAAAAGATAATCAAGCATTCTACTTCAAAACGTAAACGTAGTTTTCAATTCAAATCTCGTTGGGACTTCGACACTCGGAAGATTGATCTTTGTCCTCAAGAAATTTTTACATCCAACGGGAATTACTATACTATATTACTCAACACGTTTCGTACGCGTCAGTTTTTGGCGCCGCTGCCGGTGAGGTTTTGTTACGATCATCACGTTTTGTTTCACGGTGGATGCCTTGAAGATCCTTTCTCTTTAGAAAGTTTAATTTCGTTCTTATAAAAATAAAATTAAAAAAATCATTTTCTATTTCTATTTTGTTTTCTTTTATATAAAAATTTTTAAAAAATTCCAAAAAATATTTTTATTTTACTTTACGCTATTTTCTATATAAAAAAAATTCCATTTCTATTTTATTTCTTATTTTTTATTTTCTTATATATATATATATATATATTAAAAATAAATATAAAAATGAGGATTATAAAGATTTACAAAGAATTTCTAAAACTTATGAAAAACCAAATTTCTCCGTTTTACTTTTGGTACATGAGCGTGCAATCTTCTTCGAACCAAATCGAGTTACATTTTCCCAATCCCGAGAAACGTTTACAATTTCGCCAAGAAGAAGAATCTGAGTTCGATAATCTTTTTCATGATCATATACAAGGAGAGGACAAGAACGCTGAAGACGTCCAAATGGCCGATCATTTGAGACCGATAGAAGAGCTACTCCGAATACCTATCTTAGGTATTGAGAATGCTATCGTTGTTCCTACTGTTCTAGCAGACAAATTTGAATTAAAACCTGAGTTACTTGATTTCGTAAGTAACAATCCTTTCTTTGGTCTTGAAATTTATGATCCTCATTCATACGTCAAGAGATTTTACCAAATAACCCGAACTCTAAGACTAAACCAAGTGCCTGATGATGTGATGAAGTTGATCTTATTTCCGTTTTCTCTTAAAAGAGCAGCCGAGACATGGCTTGAGAATGCTTGCAGAACGCACCTCCTGTTCCATTATCGACTGTTTGGATGATTTAGTAATCAAAATTCTTGAATCGGTTTTATCCCTCATTCTAAACCAAGAGAGCCCATAAAAGAAATCACGAACTTCAACAATTTTCGTTGAGAACAGATTCAAAGATTTATTAAGAAATGTCTCATCACGGATTCTCACTCCTTCCACCAATTGATGTATTACTATAACTGGTTGTGTCAATCCTGATCCAGAATTCTCTCAATACCGAGCTGGTGGAAATCTAATGACCCATGGAAATACTCAAGATGCCTAAACATTAATGAAGAAATAAAGGGCTATGAGTATCGTATACTAGTGAAACAAACCTCCAAGATTCGGATATGGATGGTACTCAACTCAAATTGATGCCATTACCTCTCTTACTAAAACAAGTTCAAAGCACATCACATCGGGGAGACAGCTTTTGCTAGCATGCGATAAACTTAATGACCAACATCAAGAAGCAAATGGTTTCAATTAATGCAAAATCAACTGGTCAAATGGCAAATTTTCAAGAAAGACATTAGGTGAGCCTTCGAGCAACACCAGGAACAAACCTCTTTCTAGCTTAAAGTGATTACTAGTACGGAATGGCTTTGACATTGGATGGATCTTTTTTTCCTCATTCTAATTTTTCTCGTTTATCAAAAAAGGAACAAGAACCGGATACCATAGAGAAGGTGGTGGAAATTGCAAGCTCTAGAGAGAGCACACCACTTGTCCCACCTCTGGAAACCCACAATTGTTCGCACCAAAACCCAAGGAAAACAACGATCCTAATGCTCATGAGCCATTTATTCCATATCCATCTCCGGCTTAAAGAAGACAAATTTCAAGTTTGAAGAAGAATCCTATGGGACGTACCGACCATTTCGTTTATAGAATAGATATTTATTGATTCTTTGTAGTGATAATTTCCTATTGAAAATAATTTCCTTTGAGTGGCAATCCCACTCCCTCCGCTAATTCTGTGGTCGAGTCTCTTCCCCACTTCCTACCCTTCGAGGATTTGAACTTACTCTTGGAGAACGGACACTTTTCTTGCTCTTGATTCGATACCACCTTATATCGATGATGGAATTTATGATTCGAGAGGAGATATTTTTTTCTAGAAGGCTTATTAAATGATGAAATCCCGAGAGATCTCCCTCCTTTAGAGCTTAGTAATGATCCTGGGGGAGATATCCTTTTTCTTGAAAATTTATTAAAGGATAAACCATTAGAAGTTGAGGAGTCAGAGATCTACCCTCTTATAGGGGAACCGTCTAATACCTTTTTAATAGGGGATGAGGAAATTAAAGTCGATCCTTTTAAGGAAATTGATGATCCCGTTCCAAACCCAAAGGTATCCAAGACACCCATGGATTCTCTTGACTATATATTGGATTCGTATGATACATCATACACTAATCCATCTGTGCACGATTCTGAATACACTTTGAATTATGATAATCTGATTTTTAATATTCAGAACGGGCATAGTGATGAGCCCGAAACAGAGACAATAATGTATAAGGTACACAGTATCGTTCATATCCCACCTCTGTTTTAAGAATTAACCTCTGATAAGTCCATGCATGACATAATTCTTCACCAAATTCGTCATGGCATGGTTAATTCTTCTCACTTATCATTCTATCTTGACCTACTTTTTTGGGTAAAGGGTTTCCCCGATAAATAGTATTACATCAAAAAGCGTTTAAGTATAAAAGGTGTAGGTTAAGTCCTACAACCCAGCCCGTTACATGGGCACAACAAGAAAGCACCACACTTGCTAAAAAGCAATCTACGAAATAAGAATGACACACCATTCTTATGACAACTAAAGAAAGAAACAGTAATATCTTCCTAGCCATCAAGATGGCTACAAACAGCTCCTGAAACCGACTCATCAATAGTTAACATAAAGTATATGTTAACTCTTAGGCAATAAGCATTTTCCTGCAGAGTATTTCAGTAGCATCTTCCAAATAGCCTTCGCGGCTAACTTCCATAAAGACTAATTAACCAAAGTAAAACCTGTTGGGAACATTAGTCTTCCACATGACTCATCATTTGTCTTCACCACAAAGCGAATGAAACAACAAGTCACAAAAGCGTACCATTATTACCCAGGACATCATGAATATCAATGAGTAATAGAGGTAACATCAACTACCATTAACCGAGTATAACACCTAAACTTATCAGAGTCCTTCACGCCATCCAACATGACGCTAACATCATGAACACATATTGTTGGCATATTATCACTGATATCATTATTCCCCGTTACCAGCAACACAACCACAACCATGAAACCTAACCGTAATCCACAACGCATGCGCCCATAAACCAAAAAAATAATAATTCAGCATCATTTGCCCACGTAAGCTCCAAAAAGATTGTTAAGAAACATGCATGAATCCACATGACATGGATCAGCACCCCACATCAGGAATCAAGTGCAAACTTCTAGTTCCTGTAAGAATGAAAACCCTAAAACTTAGGGTTGCAAATTAGTCGACAAACCAATCCCATTAATGACGACAATAATTAGATATACAGATATAAAGCACAACAATCATTCCATAGAATGAGAACACAATACGATCCAGCCCAAATCCACAAACCCTTAATCAAATAGCACAATAAGATCTAGGGCTTCAATAAATCCCATAATCAACAAAACGACGCGGTCTGAATGACTTAAAAACCCTAATGGATAGTATTGCAATCAGACCCGTCGACATCCCAAGTACAATTAAACCCAATGAATGAGTTGATTCCACAAAACCCTAAAGTAAGCAAACTAACTTCCATGTCGATGAACAGATACCAACATTTACGCGACAACCATACAAACGAATCCTAATAATATACGATCGAAACCTAAAAAAGGATGACCGATCAGAATGACAATTAAGGAATTCGTATAAATACAAAACGAAACCCTAAGTGGGAATATGTCGTTTGCTAGTATGCTAAGTGGGAAAAAGAATATGCCTAAAATTAATTTTAGGTCATTGTTTAACAAAGAGCAAGTTGCTGATTCTGATTTTGTTCTCCCTGTGGAGAATGTGGTGATTGCTCAAAACAGGTTTGCCAATTCATTGGTTGGATTTTTTGTTGGGAAAAGTGTGGCGTTTCCTCTTGTTCAAAACTATGTAACTAATGCTTGGAGTAAATTTGGTTTCCAAAAGGTTATACATGATGACGATGATGTGTTCTATTTGAAGTTTACATTAGCCACAGGTTTGGAACAAGTCTTGGAAAAGGACCATGGATGATACGTAACCAACCGCTTATTCTTACTAAGTGGGCTCCTAACCTTGAGCTGACAAAAGATAAAGTCTCTAAAATACCTGTGTGGGTGAAAATCCATAAAGTTCCAGTCATTGCTTATTGTGAAGACGATTTAAGTTTGATTGCTTTGCAAATTGGAAAACTTATTATGTTGGACGCCTTCACTAGTGCAATGTGTAATGAACCGTGGGGGATGATTGGTTTTGCGCGTGCTCTCATTGAGGTATTGGCTTAAAAAGACCTAAAGAAGGAGATTACAATGGTTGTTCCAATTGTTAATGATGAGGGCTACTCTAAAGTGCGAATGAATGTGGAATACAAATGGAAACCTTCTCGGTGTACTGAGTGTCATGTATTTGAACATGATACTAATGAATTTCCCACACGTGTGGTTGAACCTGTCATTGAGACTTCGGACAACCAAGGGGATGGTTTCACTCTTGTTTAGAATAGGATGCGGAAGGGAAAGAAGATTGATAATGGCACAACGCATCATATAGATGGTATAAAGCTTAACAAGCCTAAACCTAAATATGCATGGAGTGTAAAACAGAAGCAACCAACTAGGGCTGAGCAAACTAAACTGAAAACCGACCCGACCCAACAAACCGAGCCAAACCGAACCGAGCTTACTCAGTTCGGTTTTCAGTTTTGGATATATATTTCGGTTTTGTCGGTTCCGTTCGGTTTCGGTTCGGCTCAAACCCGACACTTAGTCAGTTTCGAACTACATAACTGAACTGAACCGAGCCGAACGGACCTTATTCGGTTCGGTTTCGGTTTATATAAGGTTAACTCAGTTTGGTTTTCGGTTTGCAAAATTCCTTATTTTGGTTTCGGTTTCGGTTTTAGGTCGGTTTTTTTAGTTCGGGTCGGTTCTGACCCGATGCTCACCCCTACAACCAACTAGTGCTAAACCTAAAACAAGTGGTGATGAGGCTTTTATTGTGAGGCTAAAAAATAACTTTACTACCCTTCAAGATGATGATGAGGTGTCTACCAAAGGCACATCTAACAGCGGTAATAGTGGGTTTACTGTTGGTAAGCCAAGTGGTGGGAGTGGTGGGTCTGATATATTCGGAGAACCTGAGCCTACTATTGCTCTTAATACTGTAGACTCAGATAGTGAGGTGGAGGAGACCTTAGTGGTTGAAAAACCGGCTGTTACTAGTTTAAAGGGGGCAAGCACTCCCTCTAATGATGTTTTAAATGTTTAGTGTTGCGGCTTAGAATATTCGGGGTTTGAACCGAGCCCCTAAACAATATGAGGTTCGTCTTGTGGTTAATGAAAATCAACTTAGTGTTTATGCAATCCTTGAGTCACATGTGGATCATTCTGCCATAACTAAGGTGTGTTCTAAGGTTTTTCGTTGTTAGGATTGGACTTCAAATGCTCGCTTGTGTCCTTTTGGCTGCCGTATTATTGTTGGCTGGAATGTAGATGTTACTAACCTTATGATCATATCCCAATCATCCCAGGCTATGCATGTGAAGTTATTTCACAAAGCTACTAACAAAACCATATATTGCTCTTTCATTTATGCAGGAAACACCCAATCTGAGAGGTGTTTATTATGGGCTGGCCTTGGGAAACATAAGCTTGTTGTTCATGATTTGCCTTGGATCCTTATGGGGGACTTCCATATGGCTTTGAACATGGAGGACATGTATGCGGGCTCGTCTTCTATGTCTTCTGCCATGTGTGATTTTAAGGATTGTGTAGCTAAAATTGAGGTTGTGGATATTAACTCTTCGGGGCTGCATTACACATGGACTCAAAAGCCGAAGGGAGGTAATGGTATTCTAAAGAAATTGGATCGTATTATGGGTAATATTGATTTTATTGATAACTTTGCTGGAGCATATGCTATTTTCCAACCCTATAGGATCTCGGATCATGCTCTTGTGGTTCTCAAAATCCATACTCTTGTTGCACAGAAACCTAAACCATTCAAGTTCTTCAATTTCCTTACGCATAAAAGCAAGTTTATGGAGGTGGTTCAAATGCACTGGAATTTTAATGTTGAGGGTTATAACATGTTTAAGGTGGTATCGAAGATGAAAATATTGAAAAAACCTCTTCGCAAGCTGTTACATGACCATGGTAACCTCCATGAGCGTGTAAAGAAGCTACGAATGAAACTTGATGAGGTTCAAAAGGCCTTGGATTTAAACCCGACAGATCCCATTCTTCGTGAGGAAGAAAGTATTTATCTCCAAGCATTTAATGAGGCTAAGCTTGACGAGGAAAGATTTCTTGAAGCAAAAAAGCTAAAGTAGATTGGTTAGAAGAGGGGGATTCTAATTCGGCTTATTTCCACAAGTCCATCAAGTGTCAGAATCAGAGAAGTAGAATTGAGGCTATTTTGGATTCGAATAATATTCAGGTTACAGATTGCTTGGTGCCTGATGTGTTCATAAATCATTATGAACAATTTTTAGGGTCATCTATGCCTTGTAGTGAGTTGATTTTAGAAGGTCTATTTTCTAAAAAGGTATCGACTGATTCAGCCTCACACATGGTTCGTGCGGTTACAAATGAGGAAATTAAAGCAGCTATGTTCTCTATTGGTGATGATAGAGCTCCGGGACCAGATGGGTATACTTTTGCATTCTTTAAAAAAGGGTGGGATGTTGTTGGTCATGATGTTTGTAATGCGGTTCGTGACTTTTTCTCTAATGGGCAGCTCCTCAATGAGATTAATCATACTTTTCTCGCACTTATTCCTAAGGTATCTACCCCTCTTAGAGTTAATGATTACCGGTCCATTTCCTGTTGTAATGTCATCTATAAATGCATTAGCAAAATTCTCACTAACCGTATTATTGAGGGTATTACGGAGGTAGTTAGCGATAATCAGTCCGCTTTTGTTTCGGGTAGGCGGACCTCGGATAATATTCTTGTGACACAGGAGTTGATGCATAATTACCATAGGAATCGTGGTCCTCCGCGTTGTGCTTTCAAGATTGATATTCAAAAGGCGTATGATACGGTTGATTGGAATTTTCTCGAGACTATTTTGATTCACTTTGGTTTTCCAGGTTCAATGATTAAGTGGATTATGGTTTGTGTGTCTTCTGCCTTGTTTTCCGTAAGTATCAATGGTGGGATTCATGGTTTCTTTAAAGGGAAACGAGGGTTGAGACAAGGTGACCCCCTATCCCCTTATCTTTTCACATTGGTTATGGAGATTTTAACTCTTATTATTCAGCGACGGGTTTGGTCATCTGACTCATTTCGTTACCACAAGCATTGTGAGGAGCTTGGGATTATTAATGTTTGTTTTGCAGATGATTTATTTATTTTTGCTCATGGAGATTTGAATTTAGCCTGTGTGATTATGGATTCTCTTGATGAATTCAAGTTAACCTCAGGTCTTGTCCCGAGCATCCCCAAGAGCACGACCTATTTTTGTAATGTGCTTAACCATGTAAAGCTTGCCTTCCTTAATATTATGCCATTTTCGGAGGGTGAGCTTCCGGTTAAGTATCTTGGAGTTCCTCTTATTTCTTCAAGACTCTTAAATAAGGACTGTAAAGTTCTTGTTGAGAAGGCGAAGAATTAGATTTGAGGAATGGAAGAATAAATCATTGTCTTTTGCGGGTAGGCTCCAACTTTGTAAGTCGGTTCTTTCTTCTATGCATGTTTACTGGGCTTCAGTTCTTATGATTCCAAAGGGTATTATATATGATATCCATCAGCTTATTCGGGGCTTTTTATGATGCAATAGAGAATATAAACGTGGGAAAGCCAAGGTTTCCTAGCATGATATTAGTCTCCCCGAGTCCGAAGGGGGTCTTGGTCTTAGAGATCTTGAAGTGTTTAACTTCGCCTTAATGACTACTCACATTTAGAATATTGTCACCAACAAAGAATCCTTATGGGTTCGTTGGATTCATACTTACAAATTGAGGGGATGTACTTTTTAGGATATTCTTGTAAAGTCAGAAATGAGTTGGGGTTGGAGGAAACTTCTATAACTCTGTGATATTGTTAGACCTTTATTTTGGGTAAAAATCAAGAATGGTGCTAGTACTTCGATTTGGCATAATAATTGGAGCTCTTTTAGTCCGTTGACTATATATCAATCTCCTAGAGATATTACAATAGAGGGATTTCACATGCATAATTATGTTTCTGATTTGATCTCTAATAGGAATTGGTTATGGCCTCAATCGTTGCTAATTAAAGCCTCGGATTTAGGTCTGATCCTGGTTCCTTGTATTAAAGAATCTCGGCCTGATGTGCGACAATGACGTGAATCGAATGGGAAGTTATCCATTTTTTCTGTTGCTAAAGCTTGGGAAGAGATTAGGTCTCGAGGTAATCAAGTATCGTGGTATAGGATTGTGTGGTTCTCGCATTGTATCCCTCGTTACACTTTTCACTTATGGTTGGTTATGCGAAACAGCCTTAAAACGCAAGACTTAATGAGGCAATGGGATATTGGTATTAATACTGACTTAAACCTGCTTCGTTGTGCTCTTTGTCGAACTTGCCCAGATTCGCACGCTCACCTTTTCTTTGAATGTCCGTTTTCGGCTAAGGTTTGGAGGTACGTTCGTGATTTAGCTGCTATGGATAATGTTCCACCTATTATGCATGATATTCTATTATACTTACGTCCTATGGCTAATAAGAGAACGGTTTGTAGTATTTTTGGTAAACTTATCTTGGCTGCGTCTTCTTATTACATATGGTTGGAACGTAATAATAGAGTTTTCAAGAATGTTAAAAAGACACCGGAAGATATTCGTGATATTATCATGGTTACGGTTTGTTTAAACCTCCTAACATTTTGCTTTAAGAATACTACAATGGTGAATCAATTGCTTTCTCGTTGGAAGATGCCTATAAATTTTAGGCTTTATGGTTGAATTTCGTAAAGCATTTATGTGTGTTGCTGATTGGTTTTGTGTTGATGCCTCACGCCGTGCGTCCCTTAAGCTTATGGTGGGCTCGACTTATTAGGTGTTTTGGAAGTTAAATGCTAGTTTATGCTTTTTCTATTACTGGTTGTATTCGTATAGTTAAGCTTTGCCGTTTGTGGCATGTCACAAAGTGGTAGTAGAAGTTCAAGCATAGCTTGAGGTTAATTTGGTATTTCAGCCACATTCCATTGTACTTAACCTTTTTTTTGTGAGTAATACAATTTACTGGGGTAACCCTTTACCCAAAAAACCCTAATCTTTTATAAAAAAGACAAGGATAACCCATAAAGAATAGATCAATAGATGATTTCGATCATCCCACAACCGCGAACCAACAGCGCACACCCTAACCCATAATGGAACCCTAACTTTGTTATTCAAGATCCATACAAATCATAACATGATTAATATAGACAACATGAATATGAAAGAAGAGATTAGAATGGTGATCAGAATAAGTTGATACATACTTACAAATCGAAACCTTAATAAAAAGGTTACGAATAACATGATGGATAGCTCAAAAGATCAAACAATCCAAATCCCTAAAAGCAATAAAGGTTTTAGGGTTCCAAGATGCAACAAAAGGATAGGAAGGCAGCCAAAACCACACAAAATGTGTAGTGATGACGGCCGAAAAAGGTGTTTCTCTCCCCAAGGGGAGAGAAAATACACACACACACACCTCCTGAGGATAATTTTTGATCCTTCTCATCTGATTCATTCGAGTTAGGTGACCAAAATGTAGTTTTTGATCCCGTGATCCTCTTAAATAATGGAGTTTTCTCTTTTACAAGAAAAATTCCACATCTTCTGATTAATAATTTCTTGATCGATAAATGTCATATTTTAAGTGAAATTTCATTGATGACCGAATCTTCGGTCACTTTTCACCCCAAGGACAAAGAAATTCGGGGAGAGTCAAGCTAGAGACTCGTACAAAAACAAGCGCTTCTCGAGAGGAAACCCATGTCTTTTCTTCATTCTATTTTCTTAATAAATAAGTGTGTGATTTTATAGGCCAAGTGTGCGGGCATGCTTCTTTCTTTGGTTTGTGGTACCGTTTTTTTCAGGATTCCTTAAGATCATAAAGACTTGTGCTTGTTTTCAATTCTCTAATCGCCCGGTCTTCGATCTTCTGCTTATTTTGGAATCCTCAATCATAATCATGTATATTATTGTGTTTCCCCTTTCACACTTGGAATTACTAGCATTTGCCTTTTTCGTCCTTAAGTGTGGGGGGTAAAACCTGACATTTTTGAACATTGAGGCCAATGTTCGGTTCTAAGTGTGGGGGGATTTCTGCCGAAATATGATCCTACCTGTGCCTATATGTGTTCCCACGCAACCTCGTTTTGACCTTAGTTTCTGCTTAAATTTTATGAATAAAAAAAGTGAAAAAAATGAAATAATGAAAATATAAAAATATAGAAATAAGTAGGCCCGTAGAACTAGGTAGCTTTTGACTTGACCGAGTTTTGCACTATAGTTTTTCCCTTAGCTTTTGATACTAAGCGTTTGCTTAACTTTAAATTTTGCATAGAACAAAAAATGATAGAGTTGAATATAAGTTAGATGCTAAGCATGAAGTAGTTGGATCTCTTTAGAGCTCATAGAGGTTAATTGTGGCTTTTTGCTCCCACCAGCTTAATAAACGTTATATAATTGTTAAATAAATAAAGTTACTTTGGTTTTTGCGATTCTTAGTTTAAATCCCTTCGTAGAGATTCCTTCTGGTGAAAGTAAGGTACACATCGAGGTTTTGTCAGTGTTGTGAGGAAATAGGCTACCGATTCCTGACGGCTCGCTAACGTTGTCTAGGTAGTTAAAAGACCACAGGACTTTAAATTTGGCTATAATAATAATGTGATAATCCGAAGCTGAAATAAAACCACTGGACCATGGTCGGCTCACATACCGATGTGGTAGTCGTTTAAAGGGTAGAGGTAATAATAATAATAATAAAAACTGTGGGCTGATAAAAGATTACTGGACCATGGTCGACTCACATACCGATGTGACAGTTTTCAAAAGAAGGCCCATAGTAAGAATAATAAATCCGAGACTGATAAAAGTTTACTAGACCATGGTCGGCTCGCATACCGATGTGGCAGTTGTTTAAAGGATCGAGGGATAATAATGTTGCAATAATAATAATAATAATAATAATAATAATAATAATAATAATAATAAAGCCAAATTTCGACTCCGGGGTTATCTAAATAAAGCCTCTGTCTCTGGACTCGTAGTTGAGTTGTTTCGGATGAAATAAAAAGGATAAACCTTAAATCATGCGATTTAGACCTTAATGTGGACCTTTCTCACATATGACTATTGATCCCTATCAATATTGAACAATGTATTTTTATGGTCTCTTTAGGAAAGGATTTCAAACTATTTATGGTCTAAACCGAGTTTATTTTATATTAATAAGGCCATAATTTATTTGTCACAAATAATAATAATAAAATCTTTAGAGGATCTAGGAATAAGGGAGCGAAAAGTAGCTATGCGTACACAATTAGAATTTATGAGTAGTGTTAGCATCTAATCTTATATTTGGCTGTAATTTCATTTTAAGCTTAGTTTGGGGATTGTGAAAAGTCAAGGATGACGAACTCCTGTTCTTAAAGCTTTTTAAATAAATTTTATAAAATTTTTTATCTTAGTTTTTATCTTTAATTTAATAAGTGGTTAAAACGGGAGTGCTTGCGAATTAAATGATTTTTGAACCTTCTCAATGGACCTTTTCTGTTCTTGTTTGATTGAGGGGTCATAAGTTAAAGGGGAATAAAATTATTTATTTCCGGGCTTGTTTTATAAACATTGCGTGTGAGACCAGCATTGGCTTAGTGTGGGGGAATTTGATGTGTGCTTAAACACACATCTTTTGTACCCCGTAAAACACTATTCATCAGACTAAAAATGCTAAAATATGGATAATTATCATGCATATATGTTTGTTTGGTATTTTTATGTCTTGCAGGTAAAACGGATTGAAAACAATGCGAAAACGGGTAACTACGGGTTCGTTTCGATCCAGAGTGCTTAATACTCAAGATCAAGACAAAGTCGTGTAAAGTCCCGAGCATGCCATTGGAAGGAGCACGAGAAAACGAGTCCAACGATGCCCTCAGATCTTATTGGGCTAACTCATAACCCATTTAAATGGGTCGGGCCGGGCCAACCCATTATTATCTTAGCCCATTATTATAGACAAAAGCCTATTTAAAGCCCAACACAAAGTATAAATCTGATTTTTAAGTGTTGGATGACGTCAGCTATCATCATCGTCATGTGAGGGCTAAATAATTCAAGCATGTCACGTGCAATAGCACTACCAATTGGGGAGAGACAGTAAGAAGTCTACACGTGGCGGGGCTAAGTATCGCGTACAAATGAAGCAAAATAAAAATTCACGTGTCTCTCTCACATTGGATCTGCCATGCATTTCAGTACGAGGTGGCTTTTTCAAGGCTAATGATTGGGTAATCATAGCTCAATGATGGGCACAAATTTACAAAAAGACCCTTGGACTTGGCTATATAATGATTCGCTCCCCACAACTTTCAGGATTAGGAATTAGATTTTTTAAAGTTTTAGCTTATTTTCAGTTAAGTTTTCATAATTTCTGGCTTATTGTAACAAGTTTAATTCAAAAGCTTATTGAGATTTTGTATCAAGTATGGTTTGAGCTTAATGAAAATCATGGTTTACTTACTATTGTGGCTTAATTGTTCGCAAGTTTCTTTGTATGTTTGCTTAATCAAATAAGCTAATCTCGTGAGCTTATTTTCTCAGCTTATTCTTTTCAAAACCCCTTAAAAGCTTAAAGATCATCTCCTATAAGCTCTCCTAAGCTTATTCGATCTTATCTTATAAGTTTTTAAGGAATTTAGTTGTAATAAGCTAGAATAAGCTCGGATCTAGCTTATATTCGTACTTAAATTGTTTTAGTGTTATTAAAAGCTCTTATTATCTGATTTAATAAGCTTCTAGATAGCTTATTCGAATTCATTTGAGCTTATATTGTTTAGATCTATTTTCGATTAGCTTATTTGCTTATTAAGATGATTTATGTGTTCTTGATCTTATAATTTCTATTTCAGTGGTTGATTAATCTTTCATGTGCTTATTCAGTTTATAGGATGCTTATTTGAAATCTTTAAGCTTATTGAATCATGGTTTGTGTTAAGGTTAGAATCTCATTTAGCTTATTAAATTTTGTTTAGATTAAAGTTTTAAATAGCTTAAACTAGTGCTTATTAGAGGTTTAGTTAACAAAACAATGGTTCTAAAATCGGACCTAGTTTGTTGTGCTTATTCGAGCATTCAATAAGTTGTCGTGAGTTTATGTTGTTGTGGCTTAGTCAATTTTTGTGATTTGCTTTGTGAAATGTCATTTGGTATTACTGGTACTCAAAATTCTATCTGATTGGGCTTGTGTTTTGATTTGCTGGGCTAGTGTTTTGGTTTGTAGAATTTTCAGGTGGGCCTGCGAAGGTAGTTTAGGCCTGCATTTGGTTTGAACATTTTGAGCCAAGTGGTTAATGATTAACAGATTTAGTGAAGTGTGGAATTATTAAAAAAAAGTATTGTAACTGTTAACAGTTTGTTTGTGTATGTTTTGCTTTTGGCACCGATCAACTCATGAGGCGTGGAGCTTAAGGATTTAGTAAGCTAGAAAGAATTTGATTCTCACCATCACGCAGTATTATTTTCTTTAGCTTATTAAATCGGGTGGTTATCGATTACTTGCGGCTCTTTAATTCGGTTCCGTTTTCTATTTTTTTTCATTAGTGTATCTTAGTATAAAATGCTTAGCTTAGCTTATTTGATCATTATGCGTAGCAAGTAGTTTTATTAGTGCTTGTTAAGTGAAATTGTGAATTGGGGATTAAGTGTGGATTTGAAAAAGGTTTAATTGATTAATAATCTTTGATTATTTATATTTGTAGTTTGAATGTTTTAAAGGGCAAAATCCAGAAAAATAGTCAAACTACACATCTAGTAATTTGTATCTTTTTAAGAGGTTTTTATCAATATAAGCCAACGTTGTGAGATAATTATCTTTTCTAAGGAAATTAATTCGTTAAGTAAAACCTTAATTCACACTTGATGAACTTTTCACGTCACTTAGTAAGCATTTTCATCTTATAAATCTTTTTTGATCATTTTAGCATAATTCTCGTAGTTTAATTGATAAGTAATTCTAGTATTAATATTAGTATAATTTTTAGTATTCAAAATAGTTTTCTAAAAAGTAGTTTAAATTCTAAAATCAAAAATCTTAAAAGATAATCAAGCATTCTACTTCAAAACATAAACGTGGGTTTCGATTCAAATCTTGTTGGGACTTCGACACTCGGAAGATTGATCATTGTTTGTCCTCAAGCAATTTTTACATCCAACGGGAATTACTATACTATATTATTCGACACGTTTCGTACGCGTCATCTACTCATCCCTTGGCTAAACTGCAAATGAAATCAAGAATCACGGGCATAAGTCAACACCCCTTGGTACAGTGGCCACCACTCTAATATGAATCGCTATAATCAGTATTTGGTTTACGGAAACAAAGAAGGGATTGATCGACCAAGTTGAATAGATCTATAAATCAACAGAAGTAGGTGGTGAACACTGATCCATAAGTAATAACCTCTCTTACAATAAATTGAACTTAGTAAGCTTAAAACATAGAACAACAATCAAATCATATGGCCTAATTAGAGGCATTCATGAACCTGGGAGGACTTCTTTATATTTTGAATTTTTTATGCTTTGTATAATGTTAACTCTTCATGTATCATATCTTAGATGAGCAGGCCCATTGATGCTCAAACTTTCGATCAATATCTAATTTTTAGTCATAGCTTTTATGCACTTTTACCTATTCATTTTTGAAATATAACGTTATATGCAAACATTAATAATAAATTCTCTAAATATTTTAGGGATATAAAGCAAATGGCGCACTCAGCAACTCACAACCCAGGCGGTGTTGCAGTCATTGTGTTGAATACTCGGAAGCTATTAAGTTGCTTCGGCTGAATTCACGGATAGATTGTCAAAAAAGAAACCTTGATAACAATGAAAACATCGGCTTCACATTACATATAAATTTTTGGTTCCCTATTTTCTAATGGAATATTTGGACTTCGTTTTCATTATTTACTTGCTCATATATGCGTTGTGTTGCAAGAGGTTGCAAAGAAAGACATACATGCCATAAGAATTTGAAAGTAAATAATCAAATACGGATAAGGGAAGTTATATTAGCCTTACTTTGATGTTTGTAGTTCTATCCTGGTATATTTCCTATAGGTATATTTCCTAGATCATTAAGTATTTAACTATTTTTCATGTGCATCAAGTATTGTGCCACATTAGTTTTTTTAAGATTGTACATATACATAGCAATCATTATTATTTTTAGAAGTGTGCAAGTAATGTTATGGTTTAAAAATGCTGCATATGAGGCTAAAATGGGTGTGTTTATGGGGCTGAAATATGTGTGTTTGGGGACTAAAGTAAGAGCCAAAACAACTCAGTTTGGGGGCTAAAATGCGTGTGAGATTAGGAGTTGAAATAGGGGTTGACATGGGTGCATTTGGGTGTTGAAATGGGGGTAGGTTAGGGTGATGAAATGGGGCTGAAGTGAGGGTTAAATGGGTCTCTTTTGTGGCTGCAATGGGTGTGGGATAGGGAGGCTGAAATGGGGGACTCAAGTAGGTGTGGGGTTCGGGGCTGAAATAGGGGCTGCGGTGGGTGCATTTGGGTGCTGTAGTGGGCTAAAATTTTCATACCCAAGTTGAAAAAGTGAGCGGGTAACTTGAGGAAAGCCCTGCCTTTTTAGAAGCGTTGTCAAGCTTATGTAATATTTTTTTAACTTTAATGTGATATATCCGTTTATCATTCGTTATTCATTTTGTAACTTTTGGACATACGTGTCGACTTTTATGCAGCCTGAAAAGGCGTTGTGCAAGATCGATGAAGAAAATAAACAAGTTGAGCTTACATCTCAAACTAAATTGGCTGATGCAAACACTTTAGTCGCTGGAATTGGAGATAAAGCTAGAGATGTGGACGAAATGATACTTCAAGCTAGCCGGTTTACATCAGTATAAGTTGCAATTCACCAGGAATCCCTCATTCTACTTTTGGGACAGAACCCGTGCCTTTCTTTTTTCCGCCAATGTAAGTTTACAATTGATCACGATATATTAGTCGACATAAGTGATTTGTATAGTTTACCCACATGTAGTTTGTCTTTTGTTATTCATAACGTTATTTCCTTAGGTTCTTCAAGGAAGCTGTTGTAGTAATTCAAAATGATAAAATAGACACCCTTTTTTACATGCTAAATAAGTTATGCTCATATATATGTTTATATATATCTTTAAAATCTAATTCGCTTGGATATGCAAAAGGGAGTTTTGAAAGATATGAAGATATCGTTTGACATAACTTTCTCGGTTAAACATTGAATACTGAAATATTATGCATCACATCTCCTGCAAATTTAGCAACCTTTTAGGACTCGAGGCAGATTGAGCAACCATAAACTCAAAGATCTAATATGGATTGTTTTCATGCTTAGGAAACGTGGTCTGAATAGGTGAATGACATTTGGAAAGTGTGCTAGCTTGCTGCAAGTTGTATATCTTTTGTAATTCTGTGTATTACATACTGTTTGTAATATTCGACAACAAACTAGCCCCCGCCGCAACGCGCGATTAATATTCCAACTCGTTCTCTCAAAATAGGTTTGGTAAATTATTATTTGCTCTGATTTTGTTTGGAAAATTTGCAACTCATATGGGTTTGATATTTCTACAAATATTGTATGTCCGATATAGTATATGTCACGACAACTTAACATCACTACGCTTTTTTAACCATATATTCGCGCATAAGTAAGTGTAAAATTAACAACTAGCAAGGAAATCTTCAGGACTTTCTTAATCTCAACATGTTGGGCTACCTAGAGGTAAGCAGAAAAACTGAAAACCAAAACTGAATCGAACCAAACTAATAACGAAACCGAATTTGCCAACAGAAACGAAACGAACTACAAGATCGGTTTTCGGGTTGGATATGTGTTTGGAAATCTGAATCGAAAACTGAATCGAAAACCGAATTTATATAAATATATATATATACGGTGTAATTCGGGTTATTCGGGTCAACAAGAAAACTGAACCGAATTCAAATTCGATTTTCAGTTCGGTTCGGTTGAATTCTAGTTCGATTCGATTTTCGGTTTGACCTAAGTTTTTTAACCGAACTGAATTAACCAAACAACCCGATAATCGAACCGATCAACAGCCCGGGCTACCCTCCTCATAGTCAATCTTAAACATTAAAATATCTAAGAAACAACGTATTGGTTGCTTTCTCTACCAAGTATGCTAACTCGTCCACCCTTTACTAAAATTATCAAATGATCGACAAGGCAACAATATATTAACATTGTCATTCTAAAATATAATATTTCAAAGGTGCAAAGTTAGGTGATGTTTGTTTATTAAGAGGCTCTGAATCTGAATCTGATTCGTAAATCTGAATCTGAATATTCAGTAGACAAGTCTAAATTTGATTTCCATCTTAATCTGAATAAGTGGTTGAGAAATATGAATCTGAATGAAATAAAATCGTTTATTTTAGTAAAATGTCTAGATGTGTTAAACTATAGTTTTTACAATTTAAATATAAAACGATTGTATTCGCACAAGAAATAAACTTCATTAAATAAAAAAAAACAAATTTTATAATATAATCAATTAAAGTTTGAATTAAACTTCTTAAGACGATTAACTAAATGAGTCGCATTAGAATATGTATGAGTTCGAAACCGTATCCTTTAATTTGAAAAAAAATGAGTATACACTCTTTATCTAACAAAATATATGCAATGATTCTGTTTAATACTTTTAATATAAAAGACAAAGGTGAAACAAGAAAAAAAATTAAGAAATGAAAAAAACATCAAAATAAAAAAATCATAAAAAAGTAGAAAAAATAAAAACAAAATAAGTAAGAAAAAAAGGCATTAAGAAGTGTTAAGACACCCCCTTCATATCTAGTTCAGTAAGAGGTTTATGCCTCTTACTGCCTCTTAATGATAAAAAACAAACGCTTTTAACACTGATTGCCTCTTACTGCCTCTGAATGAGTTGAAAGAAACAAACAGTTAATGATCCAAAGGTTTGATCGTGTCTTAATGAGTCAGATTAAGATGCTGTTAAGAGGCATTTTTGAAAAAACAAACACCACCTTAATCTGGAAATCTTGAATCACAGATGAGTAGCAAAATTTCATACACTTGTGTTAGAAATAAGGATTTTCACACACGCGTTTCTGGGAAGAACCTGTGTATGATAAAACCAGAAAACATGTGTTCCAAACAATGTTTGCTAATTTCTTTTTACATGAATTTCCTTAAACTTAAAAGATTATAATTGTGGAATAAAACATATTAGAGATACAACAAAACATAAATAAACACAACCATGGCACCATACATCAATAAATGATAAATTATATCGAGCACTCTCAATGCTTTTTGGCCTTTTTAGGTCTAGATATATAGTTCATGTTTAACATAAAAAATAAACATAAAAGCTTCCGAACACAATCTAGATAGTGAATACACGGTCAACTCTAGCATGTTTACTTGATCATATGGAAACGAGATACGTTCTAATAAGTGATCTAAATCTAAAAGCAGTCTCACGTTCGAAATAATCATTTGTAGTACTTTAGTTCTATTTACATGCACAGCTCGATCCCGTGTGAGAACGCCATCACCAAGCAAGTGATCACCAACTATATATAATGTATTATCACCATCGTGGTAGGTTTCTTTATCCAATTAGAGAAGTTTTAATGAGAGATCCAAATCTAAATGCAATACAAGGCACCAAGAACTCCACCGCCAACATAGAAGCTCTTCCAACTACCGTGGAAGAACGATTGATACGCAAGCAAAAAGCTCTCAAAATCATGCAATGGTTATAGTCTAGGCCTAATATTCAACCTAGTTCTCTATAACCTTGGCTCTAGATACCAATCTGTAACACCCCTAAAATCATGCAACGGAACGGTAATCGGGGGCGTTACTTCATAATACGAAAACACAAAATATAAGAGAACGACCTCTATATGAGTCGTTTAAAAATCTCGTTGATACATAAAAATTTAATTAAGTTCGAAACAATATGGTCCCATAGGTTAACATCAAAATGAAATTATATTTTAATACAATCCAATAAGAATAGTTTAAATGAAATAAATAACCGGAGAAAATGCAACAATGATGAGAAACTCCATGCACTTCAAGATGTTTTTACAAGTCAAGCACATAAGAAATACATGCTTAAAACGTCAACAATAATGTTGGTGAGTTCATAGGTTTAAATAAACAATAAGTGCTATAACAACCCAAGAATTTTCATCAACCTATTTTACTATGATCACAATTGTACGGGGAAATTTTTCGCTTTATTACATTACTTGCATTGTCAATATCTCAGTATGTCATGTAACTTACATAACTAAAGTAGACAAGCTCACGCAACCTATCTATGGCCATTCTGTCTTCATATATGTCAAGCAAACATCACAATATGTCAAGTCAATATCATCATATCCTTATTACAAAGTACATTATTCCTATAATGTATCATTCGCAACGTTATATCAAAACGGGCTTTAAACCGTTATCGTATACCTCTAAACCCTAATTCCATGAAGGATTAATATCTAAAGTGAATGTACAAGCTACTAAAGCATATATACAAGTAATATAACATTTCATTTGAAATATAAACTCCCTCTAAGTCAAGTACAAGTCTTATAAAGCACAATGTACAAATCATGAAGCATGAACTCCAAAATAGCCGTTTTACCTCCGTTTTCATTCTAGTTTCTTCATCACCACTTGTGTACAAGCTACTACACTCAATGTACAATGTGTAAACCCTAATTATTCTATTCATAAGCTTTCATACACATTTTTACACTCAAAACCCTAATTCAAAAGTCAAAAACCTTAACCCGAGCAAAATAGTAAATAATGACCCGTTTCTTGGTTTTTATCCATAACCCTAAACCAACACTTAAATAAGTTGTAACAACTTAAATTACAACAATAACAATCATATCCTATCATTAATTCATCATTTCAACAACAATATTCAAGAATTAAACCTAGAAAACCCTAATCTAGTTTTAACCCTAAAACCTAAACTAGGGGCCGCGAGAGTGGGGGGGTGAGGGGGGGAGGGGGGGGGGTGGGGGGGGTGGGGAAGGGGGGGAGGGGGAGGGGGGTGGGGGGGGGGGAAGGAGGGGGGGGAGGCGGGGAGGGGGGGGGGGGGAGGAAGGGGGGGGGAGGCAGGAGGAAGGAAGGAGCGGGGAATGCCCCTAGTACAGAATCAGATCATGTCTAAAAAACATAGGATTTCCTGAGAAATATCAATAGGATCCTAGAAATAAGTGAAAAAAACTAGTTTGTAACCCTATGTCTTGTGATCATTTTTCTGGTGGAAAACCCGATTCGACGTCGATGAAATTAAGCTTTTACAGCCGAAATGGCAAATGGTACAGCAGATTTCTCCACCTGTATAAAAGGCTATTATCTCTAAATTTTTCTATAGTAACCCCAATATGTAAAACTAAAACGTTGTAAGAGGATTCAATATTAAAAATTCTGTGGTTTGAGCTCACGGAAATTACGGTTTGTAAATGGCAATAATTTTACCGAACACCCCTAAATCAAACCAAACACCCCTAAACATCTAGAACCACCTCCTAAAACATCTAGAACCATGTATAAATCAAACCAAACACCCCTAAAACATCTAGAACCACCTCCACCTTGCATTCTAGCCTTCATTACTCATCCCCTAGCCTCTCCACATCACCCCCCATGTGTCCTCACCTGGTCTCTTAGGATCCTTAGTCACCAAGTTCCAAAATTACTATAAATAGGAGCACATATACTTCATTCTAACTCATCCCCCTCTTCTTCTTTCTATAACACAATTGAGCAAACATTCTCTGCTCCATATGATTCTAGGATCATATAAGAAGATCATTCAAGCAAAGCTTTGAATATTTGAAGCCCCGGGAACAAGGTACAAGGCGTACAAGTGGAAATACTACCCGAAATGACCCGTTTCCACCATTTTTGATCCTTGAAGCTCAAACCTAGGTTTTTAATGTTCTACTTCTGCTACTACACCCTTATAATGTTTCAATCAATAAAACAAAACCTAAATATACTCTTTTTAAAGTATTCATAACTCCAATTGTCATGGTCATTTTCTCTTTGATCCAAAACCGACACCCGTAACCCTAATTTCGCATTTTTTCTTAAAACTAAATGTTATAATGATTAAATATTGTTATAATCTATCCTAGCATGCTTAACTAATATTAAAATAACCATTATTGATTAATGCAGGAATTTGAACTTTAAAACCCTCGCGTTTACGTTTTTAAACCCTAATTTTGACCACGTTTTGCTTCCTAGCCTAACGAATCGTTATATAACTTGGTTACTTTAAAACTTTATATTTTAGTTTTATTATAACTATAAATGTTTATTGAAATGTTTAAATAATCTTGCATGGCAATTGTGGACATGTTTTTAATTAATTATAATCCATGGCAAGTGGTATAAATTCATAACAATCTGAAATTAATAACTAGAAGGGCTAAATATGTCATTTTATCAAAGTTATAACTATAGGGGTCTATTATGTCACTTTCTAAAGTACAAGTTTTACTTGGTATATCTTTTAAAGTTGAAGGACCAAAGTCGTAAAAGTGCAAACTCTAAGGGTAAATTCTGCCACTTTTCAAACTCAAGGGTCTAAAATGTAACATTTTGAAAAAGTATAAAATCATGTTTAAAACCTTACAAGACATAACTTTAATTAACGCTTCCATGCGGAACATTTCAGATATTGATTAAAACGCTTAAAACTGATATATCCTTATCACAATCTAGGGAGCCTCATATAAATTTCATCTTGGTATTACGTTCTGACTGAGTTGTTGGGTTTACGATTTAAAGTGCCCTAGCTCCTCAAACGTTTACTGAATGACTTCTGAATTATGATGGCCCAAACAGTGATACAATAATTCCAAACTCTTCAATCAAACTCATAACTCTTAAAACTAAAGTTCTAGAGTACAATCTTCCTAAGACTCAACATATTTACTCAGGTTGCGTGACGTGGCTGTTTACTATCATTTGCTATATCAACCTTCCCTGTTAAGATTGTGATAAGGTCGTCAGCTTTCATTTCAGAATATTTATTACATCTACCTATCAGGTAATTGAGCAACTTATAGCATGGAGTGGCATGGACATGAAGATGGCTAAAACTTGTTATCATTCACATTTTATGTTTCTAGATTTTAGGACCTGCCTTTGTAAAACTCTGATTTGAAATGAATGATAACATATCTTTTGAATAAACGTCTCTTTTGGGTCGTTTTCTATGATTATGATTGTTGTATCCATGAAGTAATACCCCAGATTAGCTTCCGCTGCTATATTGTAAAAATGGGGGTGTTACAGATTGGTATCAGCGCCATGGTTATAGAGAACAAGGTCAAAACCTTAACTATAACCACATTTCTTTTCTAGCCATCAAAGTCCTCCGTGCCACTACATTCCGGAACAAGTATGTAAATATACATATCTATTATACTATTACATAAATAACTTATGTTATTTACGACGGGGTTGTTAACAGAACGATGTCTTCTCCCAACCGCTCTACTTCCGATATTGAGGATGCTTTTTCCTCTATGAATATTCTCAACTATACTTCGGTCTCATCGGATTATTTCCCAGCTTCATCAGGAAGCAGTTCTTTTAACTCTTCGGAAAACTCTACAGATAATATGATCCCACCAGTATTCTCATCTTTCTACAATAATCCTTGTTTGAAGGACGTACAAGCATTTTATGCTAAGGAATCACCTATTTCATCACCAGATCCTATTACTTCACCAGCTATTTTGACTCCATCTCCGGTATTACCACCATCACTACTATTTAATCCTCGATATTTCTTTATTCCTGAAGAACTATTACCACCTAAGAAGCGAATCCATTCCCCATCTTCTTCCTCAACTACGTTATCTAATTCATCCCGGAATCAAACCTGTGATTTGGTATCACCATCTTCCTCAGTTTATACTCCTACCCCACCTCAGATATTTGAAATAGGAAAATGTCCAATTAAGATGTATCTGAAACATCATGAGGGACAAATCGAAGATATTTTGAATTACTTAGATGAACTCTATCTTCACCACATCGAGAAAATGGAGGAAGGACGTATTGATAGAATGATCATACGAAGGAATAGTGACGAACTAAAGACCGAACTTAAGAGAATCCGTACTCAGATTATCAAACTTCAAAAGGAAGAAGTTAGGGCAAAAAAATAAGATTGCTTTTGCTCACTACAAAATTTCCGATCTTGAAAAAAAATCATTGAGAAAATCCAAGCTCGTTACAAAACAGATCAGGAGGATCTTTAGGATGTCATATACCGGCTCATAATCAACAAACTCTTAAATAAGTTAATAGCTTTAATCCTAGTCATGGATTGTGTGGTATAAATAAAAACGCTTGTCAAATCTTGACTATGTACAGTAAAAAGGCAAGTTATTTATAAAGGCAATCCCGTTTCGTACCTTATTGTTTCCAACTTATCTCTCTTTCATCATCATTTCCACCAATTGCATCATTATCTCCGTCTTCATGAATCATACCATAACCCCTAAGTGCTTAAAATTCAAAAATAAGCATTTCTCTTTAAGCATTTTAAGCATCACATTTTCTTTTAAGTATTACCTTCCAAAACTTATGATGTCATTCTTACTACGCGTTATCTTGTGGATAGAATGCCTCCCAAAAGGACGTCAACATCTGAAACACCGGCCATAACTTTGGCTGCCATCCGGCAACTAGTGGCTGATAGTGTTGCTACTGCTTTGAAAGCACAAGCTGCTAACATGGCAAATACTGACAATACTAACAAGAACACCGGGACAAGCGGAACTCCAGTAGCAAGAAAAGGAATCAACAATCACAAAAGAAAGTTTGAAGATAGAGGAAACACCACCAACAACAACAACTATCCCAAACACAACAACAATAACCACTCCAACAATCGCAACAACTACCAAGACAACAACAACAAAAACAACCATAACAATGATTACCACCAACAGCAGAATAGAAGACAAGAAACTGTTAGGATTTATCCTGCCAAAAAATACCATGGAAACCTCCCTTTGTGTACAAGATGCACCCTACATCACACAGGAGTTTGCACTGTCAAGTGTCGAATTTGCAACAAGGTGGGTCATTTGACCAGGAACTGCAGAAGCAAAGGACCAGCCACGGGAAGCAACCTGCTATCAGTGTCTGTAACTTGTCATGCCTGTGGAGAGAAAGGGCATTACAAAAGTCAGTGCTCAAAAACAGACAACAGTACTTTTCACTTATGTGACGAATCCCTCATCATTCCAAAGAAAGAAATTTGGCTTGATAACAAACTTAACTATGTGGAAGAATCAGTGGAGATTATGGATCGAGAAGTCAAGCAACTAAGACGAAGATGCATCCCTATAGTCAAAGTAAGATGGAACTCTGAATTTACATGGGAACGAGAAGATCAAATTCGTGCTAAATATCCACATCTATTTTCCAACATCATTGTATCTCTTAACTAAATCTCGAGACATGTAGCATAAGTGTCAACTCCTTTAAAGTTTCATATGTAAAGTTATCCATGAAATAATAAAGTGATGATTCCGTTACATCTTGTTATCTGATGATATCAAAACTCGACATCATTTGTCAATTCTATTATGTTCAAACTCTGAATACTCTCCTCATACCTTTGCAACATAAATTTTCATCCTCGATTATATGGGCGTCAGTACAATCAACATCTCAATATTATCTAACAATTCATTTTCTACACATTACCATATCATGTTTTTATGCTTAGGTAAGACGATTTATGATCATCTTATTGAAATGAATTAGGTCACTTCTTCATTTGAATAAGGAAATTATAAATCTCCGAACTATGAATTTATAAATTCTCAGTTACAAGAAGTTGGACGCTTCTTTTTGTAAGTGACAAATTATAAATAAATAGGCTTAAGTATATAACATACGTACAAACAAGTTTCTTTCAATCCGTTTGTACAAACAATTCCTTAATCATTATCATTATTACCTTTATTACCTTCATCATCTGTTCATTTCAAAATCTGTATCTCACGTGATTAGCAACTCTCTTACAATCATTCCTTGACATCACTCATGATCTCCGTATTCTAAAATGTTCTGTTATATTCTGCAACATAATAACAAAGAAACACACAAGAATCTATACAATGTCAAATGATTTCAATACCACTAGGTATGAAAATTTTGACAAAGACTTGTGATAGCATTCTTATTCGATGTTGACTTTTAAAGGTTAATGAATAGCGATTCTTTACGATCAGAGTAGCGCAGCAGAAGCATCGTGGGCCCATAACCCACAAGTTTCGTAAATCAAAGTATTTCATCCACCCAAGATCAATCAGAATCTAAATAAATTCTATTGGCTGTCATCAAGAGGTGTAGTCTTGAAAATAAGTAGACGTGTAAAAGGAAGTAATTATAATTATGGTGTACAACATAATTATAAATGCATCACACACGTGGACTTGTGACCTTGATTAACCTAACATAAAAATCAAATTCATGCCCAGTACCTACATCTATTCACTATAACTTTCAACTAAATCTCGGGATGAGATTTCTGTAAGGGGTGGAGACTATAACAACCCAATAATTTTCATCAACCTATTTTACTATAATCACAATTTGTTTACGCGAAAATTTTTTTCCGCTTTATTTACATTACTTGCATTGTCCAATACTCAGTATGTCATTGTAACTTACATAACAAAGTTAACAAGCTCACGCATCCATCTATGGCCCTTCTGTCTTCATATATGTCAAGCAAACATTATAACATGTCAAGTCAATATCATCATATCCTTATTACAAAGTATATTATTCCTATAATGTACCATTCGCAACGTTATATCAAAACGGGCTTTAAACCATTATCGTATACCTCTAAACCCTAAAATCCATGAAAGGTTAATATCTAAAGTGAATGTACAAGCTACTAAAGCATATATACAAGTAACATAACATCTCATTTGAAATATAAACCCCCTCCAAGCCAAAATACAAAACTACAAATCCTTAAAAACTCAATATACAAGTCATTAATGCACAATATCCAAAATAGCCGTTTTACCTCCATTTTCCTAAGAATCTTGTACAGTCCATCAAGTACAAGTTACAAGCAATTCATACACTTCATTTACAATCCATATTTATCCTCATTTCATGAAATTACAAGAAATCCAAGTTAGAAACCCTAACCCGAGCTAAATACTAAACCATGACTCGTTTTTTCGTTTTTTATCCATCATAAACCTAAACCAACACTCAAATAAGTTGTAATAACTTATTTTACAATCATATCAATCATATTCAATCATTATTTCATCAATACTTCATCATATTATTTCATTTGTACGTAAAACGAACCCGAGAAACCCTAAATGAACCCTAAATGATCATTCGACCCGTTTTCTCGTTTCTAAACACTTCATTCCCAAGTAAGCAACCAAGAGTCATTGTAAACTCATAAAATGAATCTACAAACCATTATCCATCATTATCCATCATTACTTTGACAATGTACGAGAACCACAAAGCTAGAAAACCCTAATGAACTCAATATGAGCCCTAATTCAAACATGCAGCTTATTATTCCATTTCAACCCATTTTAACTTAAACTAACGATCAATCCTCATTGATAATCCATTATACAATACCTAAGATCAATATTCTTTCAACCTTGATCCATTATACACAAATCATAAGCCAAGAAAGTCAAGAAAACCCTAAACCGTACCAAATGGAACCCGCGACCTCATTTCTTCATTTTTAACCCGTTTTAACCCAAACCACTTGCTAAATTTTGTTAATACTTCTTATTACAAACCATGAGAACATGTTTTAAACATTACTTAATCAATGCATTCGAAATAATGGCCAAAAACTTGATTTCGAGCCCTAAGACCCCAAAACTGACCCGCGGCTAGACTTGCACCATTTTTACCCATTTAAAATATTACCCATGTGCAAGCACCTCCAAGATAAGCTTCTAGACATCCCCAAGCAGCTTACCCACCTGCTCTTACCTTTCCATGGTACAAAAATTGGCCACATGACCTCCTTTTCCTCCTTTCATAGCCGCGACATACACATGGTGTTTCCACCATGTTCTTGCTAGTTTCTAGCCTATCCAACACATCCTCTAGCCTCTATTAGTCACCCTCTAGCTCTCATATGTGTCCTAACCAGATCACATAAGTTTCCTTAGCCTCCTTGCATGAATTCAAGTATAAATAGAAGCATAAACCTTCACTTCATTCTCATCCCCCACTCTCTTATCTCATACCCATTATAGGCAGCAATCCTTTGCTCCCTTATGATCCTAGGATCATTAAAGAAGTCTAAGAAGCGAAGCTTTGAAGATTTGAAGCCCCGGGAACAAGATACAAGGCGTACGAGTGGAAATACTACCCGAAACGACCCATTTCCACCATTTTTGCTCCTTGAAGCTCAAACCCAGGTTCTAGATATTCTAATTCTGCTCCTACACTCTTATAATGTTCATATGATCCTAAATATACTCTTGTTAAAGTTTCATAACTCAATTCATGCTCATTTTCCATTTTGATCCAAAACCTACGTTTTGAAACCCTAATTTGACCCGTTTTGCTTCTTAGTTTAACGAATCGTTATTTTAAACTTGTGTTGCCGTTATGTTAAAACTTCATATTTTAGTTTATTATAACTTATAAATATCTTTTGAAATGTTAAAATAAGCTTGCATGGCAATTTGGACATGTTTTGTAATTATAATCCATGCAAGGGGTATATATCGTAACTTTCTGAAATTAATAACTAGAAGGGCTGAATATGTCATTTTATCAAAGTTATAACTATAGGGGTCTATTATGTCACTTTTTAAAGTGCAAGGTTTACTTGGTATATCTTTTAAAGTTGAAGGACCAAAGTCGTAAAAGTGCAAACTCCAAGGGTAAATAAGGGTCTAAAATGTAACATTTTGAAAAAGTATAAAATCATGTTTAAAACCTTACAAGACATAACTTTAATTAACACTTCTCGTGCTTAACATTTCCAGATATTGATTAAAACGCTTAAAACCGATTATATCATATCACAATACTAGGGAGCTTCATATTAAGGAGTTTCATCTTGGTATTACGTTCTGACTGAGTTGTTGGGTTTACGATTTAAAGTGCCCTAGCTCCTCAAACGTTTACTGAATGACTTCTGAATTATGATGGCCCGAACGGTGTTATGATAATTTTTATATCAAAACCAACATCGATGTAAAATCTTACATATTCAATCAAACTAATACTTGACATATATTAACCTAGGTTGCCCGTGTTGAAGCCGTTACAATCATTTCATACACATTAGCTATCAATTTCCCTATAACTGTTCAGGTGAGTTCATAGCCTCGCATTTCAATATTTCAAATGTTTTATAAACCCACGAGGGGGATACATGCTATAAACATGGATGCATATATTTTTGTATGCTATTTTAATTTACTATTGCCTAAGTAACTGTTTTGCCTTTAAGTCCCCATAATCATGAACCGTTAATTACTCTCCGTAGTAAGCGCGAATGATGTGAATAGATCTATTTGGGCTGGACTCCCCGTTGGTGTACCCAGTTACGTGTAACCAATTGCACATCATTAGAAATCACGCAGGTATTTTGGTAAAGGTACCCGCAGGGGCTATAACTTATCACCATACCATAAGGCTTCGGATTCATGAGCTAATGGCAATAATAAATATGTTTTCAATACCGGGTGTATATCAACGTAACCCGAATATCGCATTTGCATTCAAATTATATTACTTAAACCTATGGATTTCACTCAACCTTTGTGTTGACTTTTTAGCATGTTTTATCTCAGGTAACTAATGGCACGGAGTGGCGAGGACATGACGATGGAAAAACCGTTATCATTCAAACTTTATTGTATAGATTTTGGGAACCTCTCGTTTGTAAAAACTCTGAAGAAATAATGAATGATAACTTATTTTCATAAATGACTCTTTTTGATTCGTTTTCTATGATTATGACTATTGTACCTTGAAGTAATACCCCAGATTAGCTTCTGTTGCTATATGTAAAAATGGGGGTGTTACAGATTGGTATCAGAGCCATGGTTATAGAGAACAAGGTCAAAACCTTAACTATAACCACATTTCTTTTCTAGCCATCAAAGTCCTTCGTGCCACTACATTCCGGAACAAGTATGTAAATATACATATCTATTATACTATTACATAAATAACTTATGTTATTTA
>BQNB010023472.1:60000-61784 GCA_026074375.1 Tanacetum coccineum
GCTATTTTAATAAGCTTATTTAACATTCCTATGAACATTTTACCAAGTCTTAAAAACTCTAACTCATTGGATTAAATTTTCGAACCTAAATGACCCGTTTTGTATTTTTAAACTCGAAAACCATTTCTATAAGCCATAAGCTTGTAAAAGCTATTTTTCCTAACTTATTTTAGCTTATTATGATAAGCTATAACCTGCAAAACTCTTTTGAAATTCAAAAACACCTTATTATGGATTTTGGACTAAATTTGCAAATGTTTACATGCTAAGGGGTATATATTGAAAATTTTAGAAATTTTTAACTACAAGGACTGAAAATGTCATTTTATTAAACTTATAGCTTCAAGGGTATGTCTTGCCAAGTTCTAAAGTCAAGGGATTATTTAATATATACTTTATATATTAAAAGGACTAGTTTTGTAATTACTTATAAACCAATGGTATATATTGCTGTTGATCTCACGCCTTGATCGATTCTTTACCTTGTAAAGTGTTTGTTACCTTGGATGAATCCAAAATAACAATGGTTGAGACTTTGTTTGTATACCAAAGTGTATGCGGAATCTACACTTTGATACTCTAGAGGTAATTATCAATGGAACAGTAACAACCAAAGAACAATGAATAAAACACAAACTGCTTCAATATTATTATAATAATACAAGTACTCTTGTAGTACTAGGGTTACAAACCTTGAAGCTATTCTTTCTCTCAAATGTATCTAAATCTCTTAAGCATAAAACAACTTGTTAAACCTTAAACTAGGATCTCCTTTTATAGAAAACAAGGAGTCCTTTACAAGATAAAATGCCGAACTATTTGGAAGTTGTTACAATACAAATACAAATATAACAGATATACATTCCTTATTTTTCTCTTTGCATCCTTATCTCCAAGTCAGCAGCTTCGACAATCAGCAGTATTAATCTTTCTTCTAGTAGTATTAACTAACTCTGGCAGTACTAAGTTTGTACTGACAATACTAAATCCATTAGTACTGTTAGTTATATCTTGGCAGTATTAACTCTTGTGAAGATTTATTCCCAACAATATATTTATTTATATTTATATATAGTAAAAGGCATTAATCAATTCTCCTTAAAAAATGCAAAACAGTTAGTTTTTAGGACTTAGAGTAATTAAGCTTAATCTGTCCCCTTTAGAGCTTATTGTTGTGCTTATTCGTGATTTAAAATAATAGTGTCTTTTCAAAAAGCGCTTATTTTTCTGTCCTTAAAAAAGTTGTAAAAAATGGCATTCAAAAACATTTGGGAAAGGGGAAGTCCCAAGTAAGCCAGGGCTCGAACCTGGGACCTCAATCCTCTCAACCAAACGTCCCACACCCTCACACACTCGACCATTGTGCTACAATAGCTCATCCGGTATAGATTTGCACAATCAAATACTTAGCACCTTTTTGAGCCCTTAAACTTTTAATAAGACGTAGCTTGTTTAAGCTTATTACGGGCTTATTTGATAAGCTGGTATCACCAGCTTATTTTTTTTAGAATCCTTGCATCATTTAGGACTTTTCCTGTTTTTTAAGAATTTTTTATACTTATTTGTTATTTTTAATTATTTACCGAAAGTTAAAATTTTAAAAAGTCTATAAAAAATAGAAAAAGTTTTCGGAAAATTTCAAAAAAATAGTTTTTAGTTTTAGATTAAATACTTTTAGGTTTACAAACATTAAAATCATTTTTAACACTTTTAGATTTTTTATTTTGATTTTTAGCTTTTAAAATTAGTTTTATAAAATAGATTTTTATTATAAAAAGTAGTTA